>PVJD01003581.1:0-159117 GCA_004026545.1 Mormoops blainvillei
AGGACTCACTCTCTCTCTCTTCCCCCCTCTATACCTCCCTCCCTCCCTCCCTCCCTCCTTCTCTCTCTCTCAGTGTTTAAGGTCTTCTGGTGAATTCTATAAGCTCTTGTATGTCTAAAAAGAATCTTTATTTTACCTTTATTTCTGAAAGACACTTTTCTCTGTACAGATTCTAGGTTGACAGTTTTTTCTTTTAGCACTTTAATGATATTGATCCACTATTTTCTGGCTTTCGTTGACGGTGATGAGAAGCTGGCCATCGTCCTTATTCCTCTGTACAAAACATGCTTTTTCCCTTTGGATGCTTTTAAGATGTTCTCTTTATTGCTAGCTAAGTAATTAGGTTATTATTTACTGTTCCTGGGGTCACTGAGTTTTTAAATACTGTGGATTTATAGATTTCATTATATTTTGAAATGTTTCCATTATTATCATTGCAAATATTTCTCTGTCTCCTCTTTGAGGACTTCCAATTACATGTATATTAGGTTGCTGGAAGTTGCTACCCCACAGTTCCCGGATGATCTATACATTTTTGTTGTTGTTGTTGTTTCTTTTCTTGGTGTATTTCATTTTGGATAGTTTCTATTGCTCTGTCTTCAAATTTACTGACCTTTCCTTTAATACTATTTACTTTGCTGTTAAGCTCATCCAGTCATTTTCAACTTTGGAATTTCAATTTTGGCCTTTAAAAAAAAGCTGCTATGTCTATCCTTATCATATTTATGTTTCCCTTTATCCTTTTTAACAATGAATATATCTATAACAATGATTTTAATGTTTTTGCCTATTAATTCTGTCATCTATGGAATTTTTTAGTCTATTTCTATTGATTGATTTTTCTTTGAGCTAAGAGTTACATACTTTTGCTTCTTCAGTAATTTTTTTTTTTTAACATGCCAGATATTATGAATGCTATCTTGTGGGATGCTGGATAGCTTTCTGTTCCTTTATGTGTTCTCCAGTTTTGTTCTAGAATGCAGTTAAATTACTTGGAACAGTTTGATCCTTTCCAAGCATGCTTTCATGCTTTGTTACGTGGGAAAGCATAGCGTTTAGTCTAGAGCTCATTTTCACCCACTACTGAAGCAGCGCCCTTCTGAGTCCTCTACCTGGTTCCTTGTGTACAATGAAGTTTTGGTCTATGGTTGATGGGAACACAAACTTTTCCTGCCTGTTTTTTTTTCCCCCTGCAGTTTTTTTCCCTAAATATCAAGCAGTTTTCTCACACATATGCTGACCAGAATTCAGCTAAAAACCCAAGGGAACTCTGTACAGTTCTCTGGCTCTTTCTCTCTGTGCAGCTCTCTCCTTCCCATGAAACTTGCTCTTCTCTCCATGAAGCTCTCTCCTCTTTAGTGCTGTACCCTCTAGATTCTAGCTGCCTTGAACTCCTTGAATTCTCAGGTCTGTATCTTTTTCCACTCAGGGAAGCTGAGGGGTTCCGCCTGAGTTTCCCCTCCCTTCTCTGCGGCCTGGAAACCCTGTCCATAAACTCTCTTCCAGCTTCCTGTTATTTCCCATCCAGTGTAGGGTTCACACATTTGTTCTCATTTCCCCAAGGATTATGATCCTGTGCTGCCTGTTATCCAGCGTCTGAAAACCATTAATTTATATGTTTTGTTTAGTTTCTTAATTGCTTAAAGAGGGAAGTCTCTGTTACCTCATCTTGACCAGAAGTGGCAGTTGCCTCATTAATCTCGGACGGTTCTTTGCCCCTTCCATCCTTTCCTATTGTCAGCACACACATGCTCGGCTCACTTTATCTGTGACTAAGATGCCCTGAGAGCTATTTGCTTACTCATTATATGTACACATTCATACTGCAGAAGAGGGTAATTTTGAAACTGTTTTCCTTATTACACAAGTACTACATGTTTATTTTGGAAAAGGTAGAAAATAAGATAAGCAAAAAGAAGAAAGCAAAAGTCACCATTAAGTCCTCTACATTGAGTTTACTATTTTGACATTGGCATTTCCTGATATACTGATATGAGTAGCAGAAGAAAGTTCTATTTAGAACAAAACTCTCACTAATCACTCCACATTTTGGGGATGACCAGTGTCATCTCAGAGCTAGGGATTCTTCTATTGGGAAACACCATTGCATTTCTTGATGGGCTCTTCTGGCTGAGAAAGATGAGGTGTCCTGGGCCTATTACAGTTGAGTAGATAAGAAAAGAGAGGATTGAATTGTTCTTATAGAAAAGAGAAAAACCTATAATATTCCATCAGTTGTCCTAAAGTGGGGAAGAGGAAGATGAGGAAAAAAAAGAAGGCCTTAACACAAAGCCCATTATGAGGGCAATAAACTGGGATCTAAGGAGAGAAATTGGTCAGTATTTGCTTAATGAATTTTTAGAACATATATCTAATATTTAATTAGATATTGTTATTTCTATTGTGTTAAAATCTCCAAAATTTTAGTAACAGTATGCTTTGCTGTTGGTGCTTTGGGGGAATTCATTCATTTACCAGATATTTACTGAGTATTTACTTTGTGCCAAGTACTATTCTGGGTGCTTGGAATGAAGATCCCTATCCTTTGGAGCTTGCATTTGAGTGAGGATCAAACAATTTAAAAGAAAAATAATAAATAAATAATTTTATAATGTTTTATAAAATAATAAGCACTACGGAAAAAAAGTAGAGCAGAAGTGTCGGGGTAGGTGAGGGGCGAAGGGGCTAGTTGACAATTTCTAATACGATGGTCAGGGCCAACAAAGACTTGAACATGGTGGAGTTAACCATGTGGATATTTGGGGGAAGAATAATCTCAGCAGAGGGGACAGCCGATGCAAAGGCCCTGAAGGCAAGAGCTGCTTTTCATGTGAAGGACCAGCAAGGAGGCCGGCTTACTGTTTTATGACGCACAGTCAGAAAAGGCAAATAGAGAATTAGGGGACTTCCGGCCAAGATGGAGGTGTAGGTAGATACACTTTGTCTCCTCACGCAACCAAAGGAAGGACAACAAAAAGTTTAAAAACAAAAAATAACCAGAACGGCCAGAAAATTGAACTGTATGGAAGTCTGACAACCAAGGAGTTAAAAAAGAAACATTCATCCAGACTGGTAGGAGGGGCGGAGATGGGCAGCTGGGGCAGAGAGGACATGTGGCAAGGCAGTGGCTGGCGGACTGGGGTGGGCAGGGCAGTAGATGGCAGACCAGATGGTCCCACACTGGTGTGTGGATAAACTGGGAGGAACAACTGGGGAGGGAGAGAGACCGCGCAACCCGGGGTTCAGGTTTGGGAAAAGAAAGCCTCAAAACCTCTATCATTAAAAGCCTGTGGGGGTTGTGGGGGTGGGAGGAACTGCCAGTCTCACAGGAGAGGTCATTTTAGAGACCCACAGGGTCCTAGAATGTACACAAACCCACCCACCAGGGGATCAGCACCAGAAGGCTCCAATTTGATTGTGGGTAGCAGAGGAAGTAACTGAGAGCTGGCCAAGAGCCAAGCAAGTGTTATTGTTCCTTCTCAGACCCCTATCCTACATATAGCACCACAAATCAGTGACACAGTTGCCCCACGCAGGCGAATACCTAAGGCTCCACCCCTCACAGCATAATAGGTACTCTGAGACAAAAAAATATGGCTCAAAGGGAAGAACAGATCAAAGCTCCCAAAGTGGAACAAAATGATGAAGAGATAGCCAATTTAACAGATGCAGACTTCAAAACACTGGTAATCTGGATGCTTACAGAAATGGTTGAGTGTGTTCGCAAAATGGAGGAAAAAGTGAAGGTTATGCAAAGTGAAATAAAGAAAAATATACAAGGAACCAACAGTGAAGGCAAGGAAAGCAGGACTTGAATCAACAATTTGGAACAGAAAGAAGAAATAAACATTCAACCAGAACAGAATGAAGAAACAAGAATTTAAAAAAATGAGAGGCTGAGGAACCTCTGGGACAACTTTAAATGTTTCAACATCTAAATCATAGGGATACCAGAAGGAGAAGAGGGAGAGCAAGAAGTTAATGAAGGAGAACTTCCCCAGTCTGGCAAAGGAAATAGACTTCCGGGAAGTCCAGGAAGCTCAGAGAGTCCCAAAGAAGTTGGACCCAAGGAAGCACACACCAAGGCACATCATAATTACATTACCCAAGATTAAAGATAAGGAGAGAATCTTAAAAGCGGCAAGAGAAAAGGAGACAGTTACCTACAAAGGAGGTCCCACAAAGCTATCAGCTGATTTCTCAAAAGAAACCTTACAGACAAGAAGGGTCTGAAAAGAAGTACTCAAAATCATGAAAGGCAAGGACCTATATTCAAGAGTAGTCTACCCAGCAAAGCTCTCATTTAGAATGGAAGAACAGTGCTTCCCAGCTAAAGTAAAGTTAAAGGAGTTCACCATCACCAAGTCCTTATTACATGAAATGTTAAAGGGACCTATCTTAGAAAAAGAAGATGATCAAAAATATTAACAGTAAAATGACAAACTCACGATTATCAATAACTGAACCTAAAACAACAAAAACAAAAACAAACTAAGCAAACAATTAGACCAGGAACAGAATCACAGAAATGGAGATCACATGGAGGGTTATCAGTGGGGACGGGGAGGGTGGAGAATGGGGGAAAAGGTACAGGGAATAAGAAGCATAAAATGGTAGGTACAAAATAGACAGGGGGAGGTTAAGAATAGTATAGGAAATGGAGAAGCCAAAGAACTTGTATGTGCCCATGGACATGAACTAAGGGGGATAATGGTTGCTGGGGGAGGGGGCGGTGTTGCAGGGTGGAGGGGAATAAACTGGAGAAAAAAATGGACAACTGTACTAGCATAATCAATAAAATATATTTTAAAAAAGAAAAAGAAAATAGATGTGTATATTCAATCCAAGTGTGCTTTGGTAAATTTATGAATTTTTGGAAAAAATGGCATTTGGATCTAAGGACAAAAGCTAGAAATCTAAGTAGATGTTGCTTGGGGGACTGAAGTAGGCTATTAGCAATGAAATATTAAAAAAGACTCAAAATGGCAATAAAATATATCTCAAATGTACCAGATTTGTTATTGATGTTATCTTAGTACTTAATCTTATAATTATTTAGCTCCATGCCCCAGTCTGCTTATACAGTATAGAGGTCATTTATAACTTTTTCTTTTTTTTTTTTTGCCACTTCCCTTTGGGAATGGGTCCATCCCATCTCAGACAGCGTCAACCAACAGGCATTAATGACCTCTAACTCTGGGGTACATGCCATGAATTAGGCCAGAGAATAAGAGTACTTCAAACCCTTGGCCACAATAATTGGTTCTAGGATGGACAAATGACACGATCCAGACATGTAGGAGTCCTTCTGAAAATTGATGTGGACACTATAGGTTGTGCTATTTTTTAGGAACACTGGCAACAAAGGTGGCTATTTTGCTGACATGGAGAAACTTCTTGATGAATTGAGCAGAATTGAGAGGGAGAAAGAGAGAAAAAGACAGAGAGAGGCAGAGACAAAGAGACAGATAGAGAGAGAGAGACACAGAGGAACTAATGACATCATTTGAAATCCTGAATGCAGCCATGCTGGAAGTCAGCGCCACCTCTTTGATTGCTCATTATGTGAGCTAAGAAATCCTTCTCTTAAACCAGATTGAGCTGGGCAATCCAAAAAAATTTTATTACATAAGAACTCTTGCTCTCTCAAAACTCTCCCCAGGATATTTCTGGCGGTCTCAAGAGGGTCTTAAGTGCCTCTAGAATTGGTCTGGGTTGTGCCTCTCAGTTGTCATTATTGGCAGGGCCCAGAGGGAGCTCTGCTGCTCTCGGTCTGAGCTAAGCCTGAAATCTGCTGGCAGGGGAGCCACTGTCCCCGAAGAGAGGAGTCACTATCACAGGGTGAGAATCCTGCTGACTGCTCTGGGAAGTTGCTGAATGTGAACAGTGAGCATTTATGTTTTTATTCAGAAGTCTCAAAGCAAAGCTTCTTGAGCCCCAAGGCGTGACTAAATAGCGTGTAGATCACCCTTTTAGTGGCCACATCCACACATCTTCAGAGAACCTGAGCAGGCTCTACACCTGGGCCCCTCTGCCCTTGTCCTTCAGGCTCTGCTGCAGGGCAGCTCTTGTGCAACTTTCCTTCCACCATCAGGGAACAACCCTCGGGTACCCTGACACCCCACTTCGATTGCCATCTGGCTCTCACTTGGTCTTCCCAGATTCAGCTGACATGTCTTCACATATACAGACAGTTTTCTAATTGTACTTATTTTGTGTTTTATTTCCACAGGTGTCTCATTCCTGAGCAATTGTGATAAAACTGGTTAGGGGAAAGGGCCACCAGTGGGTGGGGCCAGTGGTCGCTGATCACCGCCCTGCTGTTTTTAAGCCCTGACTCTCGTTGAGTGGACCCAGCCAGCTACATACAATGTGGCCTGGATTTAGGCTGCTGAGGCTGGAAAGCACCGAATGGGGCGGCCTGGCCTGTAGGTTGCCATTTGTTTTTGAGCCAAGTCTATAAGAATGACAGGCTCTGTTTAGAAAAAACAAAACAAAACACAAAAACCCCAAACCGAACAAACAAAAACCAGGAAACCTTCCAATCTCAAATTAAGAAACTGATATACTAGTGATTTGTCAAGCTATACTAACATTTTCACGAAACGATCAGCATTACAGTAATTAATACTATGACAGGCATACTTAGTATCTTTTACAGGCAGACACTATGATAGGTACCTTCTTTCTCTCTCTGATTTGATTTAGAATGAGCTATGCCATGAACTTCCTATATATGCAAGTGAAATCTGGAAGTAACAGTTGAATAAAATCTTTAGTAAATTTGAAGCTGCCAAAAAGCTTTATGTTCTACGAAGTCAAGTTCAGGATTATTTACTTGGTTCAGAGGCCTGGGGAGCAGTTGTTGAATCGGCCACCGCAGCACACGCGCAGGGCCTGGCTTCGAAGAGGGCGGTAGGCGTTAGGGTAGCTCCTCCACGCCTTTGGCTGGAGGGGCAGCATTCGACACCATCAGACATTTAAATTATAGGCCTAAAGAAACCAAGAGTTCAATAAGATATAAAGCATTTAGGCCTTTTTTTTTCCTGAAAATTTGGAAGATTGTGCTTTCAAATTGCCAGATAAAGGCAAAATCAGATAAAGGCCAGATAAATAGAAGTAATTAGCAAAACCCAAACACCTGGAATCACTCAACACACTTGGAACTTCCCAGTAAAACACATATTTCAGGATTTGTGACTGTCTCTCTTGGGTATCCTTTCTTTTACCTTGTAATGTTTCTTCTACCCATTTCTCTCAAGCCCGCTCTGTGGGTCTCAGAAGAGCCAGCCCTTTTGCTCCGCAGTGAGTCGTGTTGCCACCCTCCAGGTCTTCAAGCTCAGTTCTGGCTCCAACTACCATCTTGTAGCTGACTCAGCAATAATGGATTCCAGCATCTGGGCAAGTCTCTGCCTCTTCCTCTTCCTTCCCTCTCCTGCTGCACACTCCAAAACATGTTGAACTGCTAAAAGAATGCAAAAGAACAAATGAGAACCTAAAATGAAGAAAGACGCGATATATCTTGTTGTTCTTTCATAGCCCAGTGTATTAAAGCTGACATGTTCTGAGTAACTGAGTGCACAGTTTGGCACAAAGTGCGGAAAAAAGATTTGGTTATTTGTCAGTCATCCCGACTGGCCCAGAGAACTGCCTCTTGCCACTGGTGCCATGTAGGAACGTTTGGGCCAAGTGTCTGGTACCCCGGTGTTGTTGTTGGAGTACAATCCACCAATTGGGTCTGCATGGCAACTGTGTTTTGAAGCAGTGGTGCAGCATTTAAAGAGAATCATTCATGAACTGGAGGACCAGTTCCTAATTTAAAATCTTGCTGCCCTCACAGGAGAAGTACTAGTCTTTGTTAAAGTTTGCCAGTTTTTGTAAAATTTCAATATTTTTATTCTTTCTTTTATTAAGTAATGTGAATTATATTAAAAAGGAAGAGCACCGAGAGGAAATGGAAACACCTCAGAGGTGAAAAACCAACCAGTAAACATTTGTGCAGTTCCTCCAATGGTGGCAAAAGAGAGAGGGAGGCATCACTGGAAACTAGGGAATTCCTTTTTTTAATCTTTGTGGATTTTTCCACACGATTATCATAAACTGCTAAAGGATCGAAAAATCTTGGCTTGCTGCAAGCTTCCTTAATTTTAGCAAATAAAACATCACCCTTCCCCTTTCTTTTCTTCTTCTTTTTACTGAGAACCTATAAACAAGGATTCCACCCCCTCCCCCTTTTAATCAAACACTCCTCTCTAGGTATGTGCTGGTCTTTCTCCCCTCAAAGGCAGGGCTCTCTTTCGAGGTGAGCAGATACCTTCTCAACAATATGTAGCTTCTTAATGTTTTCTCTTTCTGTGTGCATACTGGATATTCTCTCTCTCTCTCTCTCTCTCTCTCTCTCTCTTTCATTACAACCAGCCAGAGTCCTAGATGCTCAATGAGAATTTTTCGGGAGGTCATTTGTGGGGCAATTGTGACGTGAAATGGCACCTCACCAGCCCTCATTCTGCCACTTCCTCTCCATGTTGGTGGCAGACATTAAGTACCCACTGTAGCACACCTTTCCACAGATTCTGTGTGTGCTTCAGACTCTCTCTCAGTGGCACGCTCCACACGGCTGCTACCAATCAGAGCCGGTCCACAAACGGACTCTTCTTTGCCAGCCTTGGGTTCCAGTGTTTCTGGTCAGCCCCAGCAGAGTCGCTTACACCAGCTCTCCTGGACGTAAGGAGGTGAACAGGGATTCCCCTGTTGGAAGGTACTTCAAAAATGCTTATTTCCTGAGCCCCCTGAATCAAAGCAGCACCTGGCTTTAGGGATTCTGGAAGAATAACATCTGGGGAAGTCATTTCCAATCACAGGGAATTTCAGTTTCAAGTAGCCAGGGGGAGACAACCAGCATGAGAGTCCAATAAATACCGATACCACAACAGACTGCTATGACTTCTTATTTAACTGAGCAACGATTCTCTCCACTCTTTAAAGGACTTTAGGTATAACTGTCCTGGGATACATCTACCACAACAACGCTGAGTTTGTAGAAGAGGATGGGAAACTTAGAAGTATCACAAAACAGCTGGTTGAGTGAAAGGAAGAGAGCATGAGAGAGTCAAGCAGTAGGGAAAACCTCATTAACTGCACTTCATTAATAAAATACCTGTGACCATTTGGACATGACAGGGACTACAATTAATTTCTGTCCTATCTACGAAGAATTGTAGGTAAATTTGGAAGCTAAATAAGATCATGCTGTATAAGATAACAGATTGTTTTACACCTGCAGAGAAACCCATGTTATTGAATATGCTTGAGAATATAAAGATTGCATGTTATTTAAACTGTTCTCTAATTTGGACTTTTTCAAAATTGAGGGCAGCCTTCACCCAGGTTGTCTGAATTTATTTTTCCCAGCAAAGCTCTGAAGGGCCCACTCTGGGCTGAGCAGAAAATAGGACCCACTTGTCCTAGATACCCTCATTGTCCACAGGTTGTCTGTGTTGACCGGCAGAATGCCTGCTCCCCCTTTTAAACCAGCCGGTATCTAGTTTCCTTCTGTTTGCCTCTGCATCTTCTACCCTTACCAGTATCTGTCTCACTTCTTCTGTTGTCTCTCTTAAAAATGCAACATTGATGTCCTTCAAGCTTGTGATCCTTGCCTCCATTTTCCAGGATACCTTCAGGGGTGCTTCCCTTTATGCATCAAAGAGTTGCTGTACCCTTAACAGGAATAAACCGAAACAGCTCATCCTTAAGCCCGTCCTTAATGTTGGCTCTCGGCAATTGTGGCTCAGTCTTGTTAATGAGCCTGGACACAATTAGTGAGGTTTTGATATAGAAGAATCTATTTTAAGCAAAGTTATCAATGTGATATGTTTTCATTTGTTTCTTTTGAAATTTCTTTTCAATTTTCTTATGGTATATATTGCCCCAATCTTGATAATTTCACACACACATGCACCTCCCCCTGCCCCGAACAAAAAAACTCTCAAAACAAAACCTTAGGGATCTCCTTTTAAAGTTATTATTGAAATTTTTTATAGCTATCTCTATTAGCACAGAATGATTGACAGGAACTACTTGCTTTGTATATATATGTATTTAATTTGGCAAATCTGGTAGGGGTTGAGGTGCTTTGCTTTGAGACTATCATTTCTGGAACTTGGCGAATTAGAAAATACTGAAAATGCAACCAGGATTTTTCTTCTTCGAATATCTCAATTATTTCAAGGACTCAAACTCAAATATGTGAAGACCTACAGTAAATTGTATTTATGCTAAGCACAAATGGACCCCTAGAAGTTACTCAAGATTTACTAATGATACGGATTGGATTGTCTCCCTTTGACCTTAAAATAACATGTCTTCAGTGAAATCTTATCTGACCTTCCAGTCTAGATTATGTTCCTATTTGTACTCCTTCACAGTATGCTTCCCTAGTGGGCTTTATCACTATAATTATTGGTGTGATCATTTATTTACTATGTGGTACTACCACTATTATTATAAGCTTTATGAGGGGAAGATCTTGTTTGATCTCTTTTATGAGGTATGCCAGTGCTTATCATTGTACCTGCCATATAATAGGAAATCAATAAATTTAGAAGATACAATAAAAATCCAATGTCCTATAGCAACAAACATAAAAAAACCATAAGAATAAATATACAAAACACATATGAAGAAAACTTTAAAACACTTCTGAAGGGTACAAAAGAAGACAAAAATAAATGCAAAGACAAACCATCATCTTACATAGGAAAACTTAAAAACAAAACCACAAAAAGGTCAACACATACTGAATTAATTTGTATATTTAATATGTTCCCATAATTATGCCAATAGATGTTTTTAGACTTGAAAATGTAATTCTGATGTTCAAATGGAAACAAAACAAATAGAAGAACAGCCAGAAAAACTTTGAAACCAGTAATAATGGGAATTATGCCTCCCAGATAATATATTATTAAAAGTTTAATAATTAAACCATGGCATTGGCACATGAACAGACAGATAAACCAATGGAATAGATGAAAATGTCTAAGTTACATCTCAAATTAATGACACAAGACAAAATTTTTATTAAATAATGTTGGGGTATCTGAGTGATCATCTCGAAAAAGTGAAGTTGAACCCATACTTCATGTTATACATCCATCAGTTTAAACTTCAAAATAGATAGGAATTTGAAGTGTAAAAATGATACCATAAGTGTTAATTGAAGAAAATGTAGTAGAATTTAGTAGAGATCTTGGAGTAGGGAAGGTCTTTGGAACTATGTTATTATCTAGAAGCCGTAAATAAAAGATTGATAAGTAGTTTAGATAAAATGACAAACAAAATAACCTCTTAAGCAAAGTAAAAGAGGAAATAACTAAACAGAAAATATACACAATTTTTATCACAGAAATAAAAAGCTGATCTCCCTAATGTATCCAGAGTTCCCAGAAGTCATCAAGGGGACATAGGCATGAGCACACCTGTTGGTGGGAGTATAAAGTGATAAACATTTACAAAAAACAAATCAGCAATAGCCAGTTGTCAAAATTACATATGCATAAATAATATAAAATATATAAAAATATAAAGTTATGAACATGGACCAAATAACCTAATGTTCATTTAAAAGAAACTAAGTCAATAAACAAATGGGCCTACATCAAACTAAAAAGCTTTTGTACAGCAAAAGAAATCAACAAAATGAAAAGAGAACACATTAAATGGAAGAACATATTTGCCAGTAATACATCTGATAAAGGGTTAATTTCCAAAATATATAAAGAACTTACAGAACTCAATGCCAAGAAGACAAACAACCTAATTAAGAAATGGACAAAGGATGCTTTTCCAAAGAGGACATACAGATGGCCAATAGACATATGAAAAAATGCTCAATGTCACTAATCATCAGAGAAATACAAATTAAAACCACAATGAGATATATTCTCACACCTGTCAGAATGGTTATCATCAATAAATCAACAAACAAGTGTTGGCAAGGATGCGAAGAAAAGGAAACCCTTGTGCACTGTTGGTGGGAATGCAGACTGGTGCAGCCACTGTGGAAAACAGTGTGGACTTTCCTCAAAAAATTATAAATAGAACTGCCTAAATAAATAGGGACCCAGCGATTCCACCTCTGGGACTATATCAGAAGAAACCTGAGACACTAATTTGAAAGAATATATGAACCCCTATGTTTATTGCAGTATTACTTACAAAAGTCAAGATCTGGAAATAGCCCAATGCCCATGAATGGATAAAAAAGCTGTGATACATTTACACAATGGAATACTACTCAGCAGTAAAAAAAGAAGGAAATCTTACCTTTTGCATCAACATGGATGGAACTGGAGATTATTATACTGACTGAAATAAGCAAGTCAGAGACAGACAAATACCATATGATCTCATTTATTTGTGGAATCTAATGAAAAAAGAAACTGAGGAACAAAATAGAAACAGACATAGATTCAAAGAGACTGACAGCTGAAAGATGGGAGGGAGGTTTGGGGGGATGAACGAAAGAAGGTGAAGGGATTAAGCAAAAAAAAACATATATACATACGACATAGACAAAGGCAACAGTGTAGTGATAGCCAGAGGAAAAGAGGGTACAGGTAGGTGGGGGTGGGCAAAGGGGGCATAAATGCAGACAGAGACTTTGTTTCAGGCAATGGGCCCACCGTGCAGTGTGCAGGTAATGTTTTGTTGAGTTGTACACTTTGAAACCTGCATAGTTTTGTGAACCAGTGTCGCTCCAAAAAAATTCAATAAAAAATAAATAAATAAAAGAGACAAAGCCAATAAATTAGAGGATACCCATATAATGGGATACTACCCAACTTCAGAAAGAATGATGACACTCTCTTATGTATTGAGGTAAGACTTCCAAGATACCTAAGTGAAAAAAAGATAAGGCATGGCATTGGGTGTACAGTATAAAAAAGATTTTATGTTTGTATGACTATGTGTGTGTCTAATGCACATATGTACATATACATGTATATTGAATATGCATAAGAAAGCTCACAAAGGATACCTGACAAAATTCCTAAGAGTGGTGTCTATTAGGTTGAGTTGAGAGTAGGTAGAGGAAACTGGGTGAATATGGAACAGGGATAGAAAACAGACTTAATTGTATGACCTCTTATTTATTTCTGATAGATGTTAAAGTAATACAGAGTTAATATATTAAGTAAATAATCAAATTTAAGAAGAAAAAGATGACATTACTCAGAAAAAAATGAAATTGTTCTATGAAATCCAGTACCATGGATTGAATAAAAATGCTGGAATGATCCCAAGGCCATTGTCATAGTTCATTTTTCTTTCTTTCTCTTTCTTTCTTTCTTTCTTTCTTTCTTTCTTTCTTTCTTTCTTTCTTTCTTTCTTTCTCTCTCTCTCTCTCTTTCTCTCTCTCTCTCTCCCTCCCTCCCTCCCTTCCTTCCCTCCTTCCTCCCTCCCTTCCTTCCTTCCTTCCTTCCTTCCTTCCTTCCTTCCTTCCTTCCTTCCTTCATCTTTCTTTTTTTTTTCTTTCTATTTTTAAATTTTAGGCTTCCTAAATCAGTTTTGGAAATAGGGAAGAAACAAATAAATAAATGTGATTGTGCTCACATTTGCTTGTCAGTCTTTATTTATCTAGACAGAATAAAAATTCCTTAAATTAGGAAGTGGGTGTCACCTCAGAATTATGCAAAGAGTCATAGGAGGCCTAGTTAGCGTTCTGTCCCAGGAACCTTTGCCCGGGGGTTTGTGCTGCGGAAGGAGTGATGGGGGCATTCTGGCATCCCGTGGATCAAGAAAGGAGTCTCAAAACCAAATATGGGAAAACTCGATCACTTTTCACTAGAAGCTAAGCTCCTTTGAGGGGACACCAAATGTACTCTTCCAGCAAGAGTGCCGGCAGTGGCCCCTGTCTTCATGCTGTGAACGGGGTATCCTAATTAGAAATCATTTTCACATGAAGTGTAAAGTTTATTACTGCATTTGTACCATTTCACTTTTAACAATGGGAGAAATAGAAATCATAAAACAAATTTTCCTTCTTATATATGCCTCTATCACAGGGCTACTTTTTACAAGAGCATACAGTGTACATATGTTCTAAACCCAAACAGAGCAGTTTCCTTGATATTCTGTTTAAAATAGAGGTTCTGATGAAATCCACATGGCTTACATTCAACCAAAGTGATGTTGATTGACAGGGAAAAGAACTTCAATAACTGGCAAGAAATAGGACTTCATTGTAGATTGAGGAAGTTTACCTTCAAATTAGGAGGCTGAGATGGAAATCTTAAATTCCTTAAGTTCTAACTAGTCACTCCGAACTCCTGACTTCCTTTGACATCAATGCCTAAATTATTTTTCCAACCTCACCTTGCCAGGAAAGTCTGCCAGAACCATCTTTGTGCTCATCATCTCTTGGATGAACTATTGTGAAGTGATGAATGGGGTGTAGGGACAGGGAGAAAGGAGGGGGAGGGGAAGAGTATCCCTAAATGAGCAGAACAGACTACAGAGGTTTTGCTAAGCTACTTAAGGCCTTGGGTCTATAGAATTTCAGGATTCCATCCCAGTATCTTTTTCTTTTTTTACTTGGAGTGATGTTAACTGTTTCTTAGGAGATAATTTCAACTAATATTGCTGCCTTAAAATATTTTCAGCCTCTCTTTAAAGCAATTCAATCTCTGTGCTCAGTAACTTTGTTCCTTTGAACTCTTCAAAAGGGTTAGTTTAATCAAGGATTTGCATTTCCATTTATTCCCTACTTCTGAAATTAATGTCTCAATATTCATAACTCTCTCATTTGCTGAAATAATTATATGTGTTTGTTCATAAATATATATGTGTGTATATGTAGGTATACCTGCATATATATATATGTATGTATGTTTTTTGTTTTTTTTTTACCAGTTACCTAATACCTGTTTCCCTCTTCTGGAACAAAAAATATATAAAAATAAGAACCTGTCTGCCTTATTGTCCTCTGCATCCCCCACACCTGGCACTCACCTTGGCATATAGTAGGTACTCAATGAATATTATTGAAAGATCAATTTGGGTTCAAATATAAATTCTATCACTTAGAACTCTCTGCCCTTAGATAAGTTAATTAACCAAAGCCTGGATCTATAATAATAGTACCTTTCTCATAGAAATTTTGTTGCAGTTTAATAGTGCTTAGTGGAATGGTAAGCACTTACAAAGTGTTAGCTGTTTGTGGTTGCTAGGTTTGTGCCACTTGGGGTCTTTTTCAGAGAAATTTGTGACTGCACAGTAATTGTAAACCTGGCATGTTGTATCTTGGCTTACCTGGACAAGTATTTTAATTGTTTTTAAATGATACCAAAATTCCCACTGCCAGTTTTAATATCAGTGTTTCCAGCTCTTGTTTCCTTTTCAATAATCTGAAATGTTGCTCTGTGAGATCTAACAGTTTAGTTGGTCTCTAGATTGTTATGAAGTTAATGAATATGTTGTTTATAAGCAGCAGTGGATTAGCTGTCCTAGAGAGGATAGCTAGTCTAGATTGGCTTGTTTATAACTGTTTGTAAACTTAGGTTAATAACAAGTTTACCAGTTGAGCAATTAAAACATCACATCAAATTTACCATCCCTAGCTGTTAACTATCCACATACTAAGAAATACCTCAGGGTAGAAAACTTTAGGGGAACTGACTTCCACATGGGCCAACTATTGAAAAAGATAATGATTTTTTGAAAATAGAGATAAACGAGCCAGAAAGAACACAGAAAAACTTATGACAAATATAATCAAGGAATAGAAGGCAAGCAAATATTTACAAAGTGTATATTATAACTTCTCCTTTGATATACTTAGGAATTTGAAGCTCTTGATAAAACAACTGTTCTTGTTCTAAAACACTAAATGTTTATATAAGTGGAATATTTGAAGACTCTCAAATATGAAATAAAATTCTAATTAGTAGAAAACCACCTCAAAAAAACTTGCAGGCACAGAACTTTTTCAACTGATATGTGCTATTATTTCAAACTACTGAAGAAAATAATTTAATATTATTTAATCTACTATGATGAATATAAAAAGATAGTCCTGTATTTTTAATTTGGTGATGCTAGCAAAATCCTGATAACAAAATTTGACAAATACAGCTTCAAAAGAAAATTATAGGCTAATTTATCTTATAAAGATCTTTACCTTTTTTTAGGTAAAAAAAGAGTGGCAGATGTTAAAATTTATAAATTAAAGAATCAGTCATGCCAACCCATCAAGTTTTTCCCTAGGAATGCACAAATGGTTTAACATTAGAACAATTATTAATATGTATATCAGTAGGTCTAATAAGAATATATATGAGATAATTTCAATAGATTTTTAACAAGGCTTTTGTTATCATTTAATATCCATTTCTGATTTAAATGTTTAAAAATGTTGGAGAAGTAGGATATTTCTTTGATGCAGAATATCTAACTTAATTCAGTAAGTAATGTCACCATATTTAATGATTAAATAGTAGAGGTATTTCTGTTAGCATGAGGAATTTGATGTTCATGATCATTAGTATTTAGTTTTTTCCTATCCAATGAAATTAGATATGAAAAATTACATGAAATATTATAAGTGGAAAGGTGATTACATATTTATTGCAGACCATATGATTACATACTTGGCAAAAACAAAAAATGAATGAAAAGCTCTGAGACATAATAACAATATTAAATAAAATTATCAGACATAAAATAAATGAGAAAATAATATTTCTTATATTACAAACAATGAGTTAGAAGATATTAAGAACATGACATTCTAAATAGCTAAAAAACAAAAATAAAACAAGCAAAAAGAACAGAAAAAACATAGAAATAACTTCCAAAACAATTATGGGGACTATAAAAAGGAAGCAAACTTTACAGAATGATGTTACAGGAAATTTTAATACATGGTTAATTATTTCTTGATTCTTGTTGGAAATATTGCATTATTTATAAATTATAAATTATTTATTGCAATCTTAATAAAAATAGTATTAATTATACTTTTATGGTTTTGAAGATTAGCTGAAAGTATTAATAAGTAAGAAAGCCTAAGACTGATGAGAATGCCCTTACTCCACTATTCTAGGCTTTGGTAATAAACTCTGGTGATTCTGCACCTGAAGAGTTGGGTACATGCAATACTGGTGACCTACCCTTAGCAGGAGTGGAGCGTGTGTGTGTGTGTGTGTGTGTGTGTGTGTGCGTGTGTGTGTTTAGGAGACTGCTTCACTGTTTAATAAGACAACTGAAAAGAAAAAAGAATATCAATAAACTATGCATGGGGTGTGAATGGGAATGATACATTGAAAATTTGTATGCTCTCACTCAGAATGTTACCACTTTGGAGTTCTCCCACGTCCCCTTTCCATCTGTTTTCATCCACCCTCTCAAAGGGGTTTATCACCAGCCTTAAATTTGTTTTTTTTCTCTCATTTTTCTTTATATTTAAACATAATTTTATATTCCTGATCAATATATTATATATCTGTAAATTGTATATTTTATTCAACCTCTGTCCTGAGATTCATCTATGGTGTCGTATAAAATTAAAATTGTTGCTTTTAGCTCTATATAGTATTCCATACTTATGTTCCCAGTAATTTAGATATAAAATATATACCTTACATATACTTATACATATGTACAGATACACATACATACACATACATTAAATGTGTGTATACCTATGTATACACTAAATTTATTTCTGTGAACAGGCATATCCATTCATTTAATGTATTTCAATAACATTTTGTGAATCTCTCCATAAAACTCTTATACAGTGGGAACTTAGTTCTTGAACTTCATTCATTCATTCCAGAAAACTGTGAGAAGTGGTTTGTTATAAAACCAAATATCCTTTGTTTGTCACCTGAGAAGCAAGTGACTGTTCACACAGTTATCAGCATGAAAAGTTGGGAAGAGAATCAAGACCTGAAGTTTTGTTACACATGGAGACATTTTTTCTTTGAACAATTTGGTCGAAAGCCAAACTATTGAGAACCAAGACATTCACGAACTGAGGTTTGACTGTACCTATTTTGATAGATTTATTCCTAGGAAATTTATATTTTTGATGTTATTGTATTTTGAATCTCTTTTTTAAGTGAATAAGCTAGATCAAGTAGTGTTTTTGTACTTATTGTTATTACTGACAAGTTTGGACTAGTACTATCATACACAATTAGGTGATAGTAGTCTGCATTTAATCACTAATTATATCTATATCTGAACACCACCAGGTCCCTTAGAACTATGGAACTCTAATCACCAGTGTACAGACCCTCTAGCTCCCAAGTTATCTGTCTCTTTCCCTAAAAAGCAAAACTTCTTGAAAAAGTGGTCTACATTCATTGTCTAATTTTGATACCTCCCACCTCCCAACCGATTCCCATCTGACTTCCTCCTCATTCTTCCTTTGACTAAAACTTCTCCATCTAGTCACAGCTGACATTCATATCACTAAATCCAACAAATACTCTTAGTGGCGTGTGTCATGGGTCTATTTTTCACCCATCACAAGAGATTATTACTCAGCACCTGATGATTTATCTACCTTGTTACATTTTCTTTGCACATCATTCCTTTTTTTTTTTCATCTCAGACCTATTTATAGTTATTTTCTCCCCGCCTGAGGCACACCATTTAGAAATTCCTTATTGAGTGTGTTGGTGGCAAACTCTCTCAATTTTTATTTGTCTGAAAATTTCTTTATACATTATTCTTGAATTTTGTTGAGTGTAGGGCTATATTTATTTATTTTTCAACATATTGAAGCTACAATTCCACATCTTTTTCCTTCTGTTGTTTTTGGGCAGTCATTTCATAGGTTATTGTCATTTCATTTTAGGGGAACTGACTTTTCTCTCTGGCTACTTCTACAATTCTTTTGGCCTTTTGTATTGTGGACTTTCATGATGATGTCTCCAAGTGTGGGTTTCTTTATATTCATCCTGTTTTGGACTTTTAGTCCAAATTTGTCCAAATTTAGTCCAAGTTAGGAAAGTTGGATAAGAAGATTGAATGAGATCAATTATGGAAAATTCTCAGCCATTATCTATTCAAATGTAGCTTGTTCTCTGTGTTTACTCGTTTCCCTTTGGGAACTGTCTGAACTCCCGTCTCCTCTGATTTTCTCTTCTTTGACTCTGTCGTTTGTGCTGCATTATAGACATTTTTTTAGGTCTTTCTCTTCATTCATTCTCTAGCTTTATTTAAGCTCTTTTGAACTTTTCTACTGTTTTAATTTTAGTAATTATACTTTTCTTTCTTGAAGTTCTAGTGTTTTTTTCATCTACTTTATATCATTTTCAAGGTTCTTTCTCCTCATTCATATTTTCAAAACCTTTCCCTTCATTTTCTTAAACATATACAACATGCTTAATTTATAATTTTCTTAATGACACAAATAGCTGGTGGGTTTTGGGGTTGTTCATGGTGACTTATTCATGACTTCTAATTCCTTGGAATTTCCTTTGAATAAATTCTTTGAGGACTAGTTTGAAGGTGGATTTCTCCAGGGATGATTTGTACTTGTAAACTGGGAATACCACCAACTTGGAATCACTTTGAACTGAGCTCTGGATTTGAGTTTCTTCATATTTTCAAGGTAGAGTAATTCAGGCTATAACCCATGTGAGGCATGCTATGGTTACAGATTTTGAAGGGAGTTTATTTTTTCTTCTCTCCCAGCACCAATATCCAAGACAATTTCCCTTGCTGTTCCTTGGGCAACAGGGAAGAATTTATTTATTTACAATTCACCATAACACAGATGATGCCTTTAGGGCATCAACTATGTATATACGGTAGGGGACCCTGGCCTTTGCATCTTGTCTTCTATAGCTTGATAAGCCTTGGAAACTGAAGCTGAAGTAAACCTGGGACCAGCCTTTAGAATGCAAGCTATATTTAGTTATTGGCATTTGAAAATTTGTTACTTCCTGACAAATTATAGATGCATTCAAAAAGATACTTTTAAAAATACCTAGCATTTAGTTATTGTTAGAAGAAAGGTCTGTCAGTTTCACTAGTCAGCCATATGGAGGCAGAATTTCCAGATTCTGTGTTTTAGAAAGGATGTTCCCTGCATCTCACAACTTCTGGGTACTTGCACAATTCTTGGCATATCTTTGCAGTATGTTTATGATTTTTGTTGTGGTTTTATTGTTTTTGATTTATCTTTCTAGTTACCAGTTATGAAGTTAAAATTTTCTTGGAAATTTGAATAAATACCTTATTTTGGTATCTTGTTTGAAGTCTTTTGGGATATAGTATTATATCAAAATATAATATTAGTGTTATGGAAAGGTGGGAGGGAGAAAAAATTAGGTTGGGAATATATAAGATGAGTACCTGGAGTGCCAAGAAGTAAGGAAGTGCTCAGAAAAAAAAGTCTACAGTGATGGGGATGTCAAAGGCACACAGGAACCAACTGAAGAAGATCCTAGGGGGCAATACTGCAGCAATTTGAGAAAAAGAAGAAAAGAAAGGAAAGAAAAGAAAGAAGGAAAGAAAGAAAGAAAAGAAAGAAGGAAAGAAAGAAAGAAAGAAAGAAAGAAACAACAAAAGCAAGCAAGCATTGGATTATAACCCAAAGTATAAAATAAATATCCATATGCCCACACTAATATTAAAAAATTGCCAAATAGGCAAATAAATGGGGGAGTAGACAACGCAGTTCTAAATACTCTATATAGATACTGCATCTTCCAGGAGGCGGAGCACAACTTTCCACTACTTAAGAGTGGACTACGCGTAGTGGCTTTTTTCAAAAGAGTTTAGTAGGAAAGTGGAGTGGGGGGGAGAAAAACTTAACAGTGAAGAAATCTGACAGACACTGTCCCCACCAGGTGATCAAGGGTAACATCAATAGTGATAAGACGTGTATAGTATGTGTCCTGGATATGATTTGATAAGAATGGCACTCTAATTCTGTTGTCTTCCTCCCAAGCTACTCAGTAAAGCTCATTGGATACCTCACAACAAGCTCAAATAACACAATGACATAATCCCCTGAAATAAAATCACCTTTGCTGTAAATCATCTCCCAAAATTCCCATCCTCCCAATTTTGTATTTTGCAGATTCTTACCTCTCTAATTTTATATTTTGCTCAGTATCAGACCACAGCTCCCTCTCTCTTCACAGAAAAAATTGAAGCCATTACATGGGGAGATTTCCTCTATTTTATTCAGCAAACCTCTGCCTCTGACCTCATCTGTATCATTACTTTTACTCTTGCATGTTGTACTTTATCCATCCATCCATCCACCTATCCATCCATCTATCCATCCAAGTCCTCCAACAATGCTTTAGAGTCAAACACTTTCCATCTTAAACTGCTAATTACCCTGACTCTTTTCTGTATAGTCAGAAATTTCCTTTCATGAGAACGAGAAAATTGTTGAGGTGCCTCCCATTAACACATACATATACATGCATGCACACACACTCCTCCAGCTCCCAAGTTATCTGTCTCTTTCCCTAAAAAGCAAAACTTCTTGAAAAAGTGGTCTACATTCATTGTGTAATTTTGTTACCTCCCACCTCTCAACCGACTCCCATCTGGCTTCCTTCTCATTCATCCTTCGATTAAAACTTCTCCATCTAGTCACCATTGACTCCATATCACTAAATCCAAAGGACATTTTCCAGTTCTTATCTCATATAGTCTATCAGAAACATTTAAAGCTATAGTCAACCTTGAATACACAAAATATGTGCAGATGATGTGTCATAGAACTATGCACCTGAAACTTATATAATTTTGTTAACCAGTGTCACTTCAATAAATTCAATAAAAAGGGGAAAAATAAAACTATAGTCAATGTTCTTCAGGAAAACCGATCCCCTGTCTATGGCATCTTACACCAAAAAGAGTCATTTAAGACAACTTTGTCTTCCTACAAAATGGTGGCAACCTCATATAAAGTTAAGGCTCTCTTCTTCTCCTTATTACTTATTTACATATTTTAAACCATTTAATTTTCCTTCTCCTTTTGTGTTCCTGGAAACTCCAGTAGAGTTTCTGTTTAGTGACCACAAACTCCAGTTCTTGGGGCCATGGTCTTCCAGGCACTTCTCTGAGCGTTATTCAAAGGGCCGCCTTCTCCACATACACTATCTGATCTTTTCTCTGGACTCTTCTGCCTTGCGGGGTCCCAAGGCTTATTTTTGTGTTCCAGTGGGTTTTTGCCACTGTACTGTGCTCCAGAATATTTTTGTCCCAAGAACCCTGCCTTCTAAGGAATATTACATAGAATCATCAAATTTTTGTCAGTTGGATTCTTAAAGTCCCTAGTTACCCTTCCCGATCTAGATACAATACTGCCTGATTTTTCTCTCTAGCTTTAAAATCAGTTATGTAAAGAGTATATTTTTATTTTCTATATCTATTTAGCATGGCCTCTATGTATTCTACTTTTTTCTCAAGTAAAACTCGCTTCCTCATTATGTCTTTCTTTCCCTCCTTCCTTTCTTTCTTATTTCCCTACTTCCCTCTTTCTTTCCTCCTTCCCTCCTTTCTTTTTTTAAAAAAATTCTTATATGTCCTTACCATTCCTTTTCTGACAGAAAGGCTAAAAATCCTGATTTAAATAATGATCCTCTTCTTAGATTCCCTGAATCTCTGGTTCCTGGGGACAGAGTTTTCTGGCATACACATTTTAAATTTCCTTCTTAGTTATTGAGTCTGTAATAATTACACAGATTTTTATCCTCTACCTTGCTCCAAAATATAATGCATATGTTTTATAGAAAGGGCATCTGTTTCTTTTAAATAGTTCACTGATGAAGTCCATTTTCTTACTTGGTTAGAGCCACAATCTAGACTAGCCTTTCTGTAATGAATAATCTTACACTAGTTTGAGAACACAGGTTGGAGGATGGGGGTGGCAGTGAGTGTACCAGGAGCCTGTGGACAATATAATGAATTCAAGAGCCACCAAGTGCCACCAACCATATGGAATGGTTGATAGTAACCATTTAAGATTCCAAATATCAAACACTGGTATCCTGAAATTATTTTGGAATTTAGGTGTCCTCCTGCCCCTCCAGGCACCAAGATCTACTAATTCAGTGCCAGCCTGCAACCTAAGATGTGGTCACAATATGCACCACCTCAGGCCCCAGGAGCCAAAGCAAGCTGCTGCGGCCATGGTGTAAGTCAAGCAGGCTGTGGTGCCACAACTGTCTATGTAGAGTGAAAGAGCTTTGATCTCCCCACTGGATATTTTGGCCCCAAAATGCTAGTGCCTGACTCTATATCCGGTGGACTGCATGTAGTAAGACAATGAGTTTAGACAGAAGGTGCTGTTAACCGCCTTCTCCCCTCTAGGGTTTCAGAAGATGAAAGATACACACAGGAAGAAAAGGAGAAATGAGTACAGATATTATTTCTTGTATGAATTCAGTTACTGCCAACAAGACTGGAAAAATGTGCTTTAGCCAAGACATCAACTGGATACTCAGATTAACTGCTCCTTCTTGGAAGTGTGGAAATAAACAAAGACAAAACAAACTAGAACAAGGGAAGACTATTTATTCAGAGCTTGCTCTAACAAGGGAGTCAGCACTATCATTTGCATTTGGCAGAGACTCAAAGGCAGGCAGAAGATTGGGGAAGTTCCCCAGTGGGAAAAAGGGAAGGCTACCCTGATTGGAGGCTGTTGGCACAAGGAAGCTGTAGGTGGGCTAATGAGAAGAAGGACCTTGTATGTGATTGGTTAGGGGTGCATATTTAGCTTCCTCTGATTGGTCCTAAGTTGGGAGTGAGGACAAAAATTAGGGAAGCTATCAGTTACGAATCAAGTCCTGGCCATTTGGGGCCAATTATTACAGGGGTTTTTGTTTGGCTTCCTGGATTGTTGCTAGAGATAATGGCCTGACTTCCTACAAGTCTGACTAATAGCAGGTTGGCTTCCTGGCTGGTTTTTGTAGATAAAGGAGTTGGTTTCCAGGGAAGGTTGCCACAAGTTGTGGGTCAGAGCTCTATTTTTATATATGGTATGAGCATTGTCTGTATGTATATTCAATCTCTCAGAAGCAGTGGAAGAACAGAAAGAAAGAAGAAAATGCCCTCCATTGCTATCTCACACTCCTGGAGAAGGTGCAGTTTTTAAGGGCAGAAGCTTACATTTGAGGAAAGAGGTATACAGATAGGTAGGTTCCCTTTGCTCTCCAATCTTGATTATTTTTTAAAATTCCCATTGAGGATTTTCCCCCAAAGTAGTCAAGAGAAATAATGTACAAAAACAAATAACTGCATTCGGATTTTGAATTAAAATGGATGAGGTATATCTAGCACAGGGAGGATTTCTACAAGAAATAATTTTCCCTGTGAAAACACTAGTGACACATTATTTTGTAGTGCTTGGTGAAGGGGTGGAGAAGGTGTGATATGTGCCTGAGTGTGCCTGATGAGGAGAGAGAGGGACAGAGCAAAAGCAGAGCAATTCCCAAGAGATGAGATTTGAATCATCAGGGCTGTGTGTGATTCAGAGAAAGTTGGAGAGCATCACTGTTAATTTTACCTTTGAAATATTGGTTCTGATGCAAATACAACAGCCACTCCAGTGATGTGCGAGTGAAACTCTTAGCCTTGCTACTTGATTTGTGTTTCTGATCATTCTGTTGATGGGCTGGCTTTAGCAGAGTGTGCCCTGGTTAATATTCATCATGATTGATTTTACAATCTGACCTCGGTCTCAGCAGACTGATGGCAGTGAAAATGAAAAGTATTTAGGAGACCAGCCAAAATATCTAAGCTGCGCCTATGAAAAATGGAAGCCCAAATCCCTGATATCCATTCTCATTTGCCTGGTTTACCTGGTGTTAATTGTTTCCTGGCCTTACCCCTTCGAATGGACCTTGAAATTTTATATCCTGTTCACTTGGAAGTTCAGTGTTTTAACCCTTTCCACAGTACGGAAGTGGGTGCATTTTCATTATCTTCTTTGGGCTTTACTAAAGACAGTTCAATTAACCTTTGGCATCTAAGCATTTTCTTGAATTTCCTCCTCTACTGGACTTTTGGTGGTAAGATCGGGAAGTTATCATGAATGATTCATTTATTTCCTAAACCAGATGAAACAATGGAAGTTTGTGTCATAGTTTTTTTTTTTAAGCTAATTTTAAAGGACAGATTAATTATTTCCTTTGTTAATGTACCTCTCATCCTTTATTGCTATATATCACCTAGTATACGTTTCCCATTTATCTTGTTTCTCTATAGAAAGCTACTCTGTAGATTGCAAAAAAAAAAAAAGAAAAGCAAGCAAGCAAATTAGTCTTAGGGTCTTTGGACCACCCTTTTAAGGAGATGGTCTGTTTCCCCAGAGTGTTTTGAAGCAGCACTACTGCCCTTCCTTGTATTTAATGAGACCTGTGGGCAAACACATGATTCAGTGGAAACTAAGAGGCAGAGTTTAAATATGCTCTGATGACAGCTGGCTTACTTGTGCAAGCTGTTGCAAAAGAACCTTACTAATGGCTCAAGCAGATGGACAGAAGGAAGAAAGCTAAATGTTAGAATGTGTGAGAGGCCAAAGGTCAAGGTGAATGAGCCTGGTGATTTCCTGAGGTCTGTGGGTGTTTTGTGTTGCAGCCTAAATTGAGGGTTGTTTTTAATTTGATGCATTTTTCTAAACTTTAAGTAGGTTCATTAAACCAAAAAAAAAAAAAAAAAAAAAAATCTCAGCTCTTCATTTAGTTCCCAATTAAATTTGGAGTTTTAACTTTCAAGATAATATAGCGTTTACTTGTAAAATATAGGCATTTATAATACATTTTTAAGGGTAAGCTCAAAATGGTTTATTGAACAGCTATTTTTTTTAACAAACATGATCCCTTGAGTTTTTTAATATCAACAATGCACATATACTATATTCTTTAGCCCCCCTTTTAAACTTAAACATAATTTTACTCCTGGGGCAGGGGAATTACAAAACAGTTTAAATATACTGCATAAAGAATAACTACCATTTGCTTTTTGTATTCTAGAAAATCCTACTTTCCAGATATTTGCTGAGATTTAGGTTAAAAATCTGATGTCATTTTCCTACTTCTTATGATTTTGTAACTATTGTATCTTTCAGGTTTAATCAAGTTTTATTGAAGCCAAGACATTAACTAACCTTTAGTTTGACAATCAAGCCCTTTAAAGGAGGTCATAAATTTAAAAGGAAGATTGTTTTTGTTCCAAAAAAGAGATTATTTTGAAAGCTGAAATATATGTGCCACTTATGGAAAGAAACAAAGTAAAGCTTTGTTGCCCAACGTACGTCCTCTATGTCTCTAGTTCAGGGAATGAAGCGGGCCCCTGCCGTGGAGAAAGGTCGGCAGGCGCCATTCCAGCTGCCCCGGCACCATGCCTTTTTTCCAATAGGGGTATCGTTGGCACTGGCAGTTGCCTTGGGTTCAATTATATATTTATTGAAAAATAATACATATTTATTGAAAAATAAAATTTTAATTATATAAAACCAAACATTTCAGGGTGTGTAAAATATTAATGCAGCTATTAGACATATTGTTTATCATCTTGATTTCCAAACCCCTTCAGACCAAAATTCATTTGGGAGTCATAAAAAATTGCCAGGACTGGCCATTTAAAAATTACCTCAAATCACAATTTTCGACTCTTTATTTTTAGTTTTAATATATATATAGAGAGGTGCTGTTTGTATTGCCATTTCAGGAATAATTCACGGTTACATTTTAAAAATGAGTGCACAGGTAGAGGTTGAAGTGATTTAAAACCAAACACATCCAAAATTCAAAGTAACGTTTTTTCTCTTAGGTGCTTGGTTTTCTTATACATTGGTTTCTGGTAATCTACTGGGTGTAGTCCTTGAAGATTATAATTCATTATTAAGTGGGTTCTTTAGATGATGGGAACCGCCCCCCCTCCCCCAACAAATACCAAGAAAAACAAAATATAGCACTGAGAGTAGGAAGGAATAAATAAAGAAATTACTTCTTTGTATGTAACTGCTTCATGTTTCCAGCAAAATATTTTGTCTAGAAAAGTTTTGAAAGATTGTATTTAATAAGTGATATAAACACAGAGAAAAATGTCCTCAAATGGCTTTCACCTAGCCAACCATTTTTAGAAACAAAAATTTCCAATTTTTGCTGAGAGGAGACTTGATTGAGAAGTTAAGAAATAGAAGAAAGAAGATATATCTGTGAACTTGATTTAATTATGTAAACTTGATTTTTTTAAGTATATTTTAATCTATAATATAAATATATGTTTTAAATTACTGTCAAGTTATTCTGAGTGGATTTTTATAATTTTCAGTTGTTGACTTTTGATGCTTTTTAAAAAGATGGGCCCAGAGAATTCTCCTTTTCAACTGATATCGTAACTGCGGACAGGCCGTCGGTGGAGAGAAGGGAAGAGTGGGCGTGGCTCCCGACAAGTGGTTCCCCTCACAGTTCCACCGATTGACTGGCTTCGAGATATTGGGCAAATTCCTTAAAAGCTCAGAGTCTTTGTTTCCTATTATGAAGTGGGGATGTTGTGATTTTTAAGTGAGATAGTTCATGTAAAACAGCAAGATCTATTCAGCACATATTAATTTCCCTCCTCTTTAAATCACTTGAAGAAATATTTATGCAGGCCCTATCCTAAGTATTTTACATGTTTTTGTTTTGTTTATCTTAACCCCAAAACAAAAACTGACGAGGAAGTGTCTCCAATCATCGTAGCTCCACACTGAGGAAACTTAAACATGGAAACAGCCGATAAAGGGCTTTAACCTGGATCTGCTAGAGTCCAAAGCTTGTACTCATAACCACTGAATATGCTGTGCGCAGAGATGGCTCTATGAACACAGAGAAGAAACAGGTTAGTAATAGAGGACCAAGGAGTAAGGGACCAGAGGTATTTGACACTTTTGTAACTCTAATACATGTATACTGAACTCTATTTGAGGATGAGAATGGAAAAAAAAAATACTGCAAATGTTGGCCATATAATACGAATACAAAACAGAAAAAAATTATTCACAGAAAAAAGGTGTGGGCCGGACTCAACTGGACAGAACGTATGTCGGTGAATTCTCCATAATGAGGTTGCTTTGATGTTAGCATGCTGGCATTATTAAGCGTATTTCTCTAGTCCATACTGTATTAGTCAGAGGAGGATAGGTTACAGTGCAGTAACAAATAACATCTAAATCTCAGTTATTAATACAACAACAGTTTTATTTTACATTTGTGCAAAGTCCATTGTAAATCTGATTGCCTTGTCAGTGTATTTATTGGGTCAGTGAGCAGCAGAATGGGCAGTGGGAGTGATGTGCAGGCTAGGACAGCACCGGGGTACACATGGCCCCTTCCACAATGTGAACCATCAGAGCTCTGGCCCTCCATATTTGAACAACAAAGACAGGTTACCTGTGGCTCCTGGGGCAGCATAAACAAATAATTCTGCTTGAAGCAATCAACACTGCAGTAACCTGGAAAGCAAAAACCATCTTATGGTCACTACAAACAAAACATTTTCTGATAAAAAAAAAAAAGAAATATTTGTTCGTCTGGATTTTTAAGACGATTGCTAATTGTGGTGATCCTTGGGATCTTATTCTGATAATTCTTCAGACAGCAAAATTTACTTCTAAGTTATAAATATGGTAAAATTACATGCATAGAGGAAGGTAGTGAACACTTTCTAGAGGTTAAAACCAATTGGTTTCCTTGGCTTCAAATTTTTATTGTTAACAGTTATAGTGTTGCCTTTATTAAAAGTAGGAAGTGGATCACAAAAATAATTATTTCAAAAACTGCCAGCAAAGCAAATTTTTTGAGCACTCAGTAGCTATGACCAAAATTATATAAAGAACTAGATAAGAAATAAATCAATTAAGTGAACAATTTACTAAGCCACACTTAATGCCTCCTATTTTTGTCCTTTAATTTGTTGGTATCTAAGTCTGTGCAGCACAAGGAGATTTGTATCGTACTTGTGGCTTCCTTTCCAAAATGCATTCATCTTAATACATCTATGAGGTGTTCCAGGAAAAAAAAGAACAGTTCTATCATCAGAGAGACTTGGGAGCTGTAATTTTCTGATTCAGTTGTTTGTTGTGGAGCTCTGAACCAGTATTGCCAAAAAGTTCCTCAAGTAGTTTCCATATACGCGAGCCTTGGAAATCATGAGTTACAGTGCTCCAGAGCAGGTGGCACTTAAGGCATCAGGGAGATATAAATACTTTACTGCAACAGTTCTTGACAACTCTTTCACAACCGGACGGCTTTGAGGCGGCCCTTAGTCACCAGGTTGCACCCTGTCCAGAGCTTCCAATACTTACTTGCCCCTCAGGATCCATGGGTTCAACCTCTGCCCGCAGAGACTCAGGTGTACCTCTTTGGTTCATCCATTTTCTCGCAGTATGGTCTTGGGCAGATATTGAATTCTCAGCTCCCATTGCCATCTCTGAGAAAGGAGCTAATTTTGTCTGCTTTGCAGCACTAGCGAGACTATTCATAAGAAAGCAACCCATTCGACAGCTAAAATAGTAGGCGCTCCATTTCCATCTGACTCAGAGTAAAAGCCGAAAAGGCCCTCTGCAGCCCACGTCCCTGGCCTCCCCTAGTCTTCTCCTTTTTGCTGGATTTGCATAGCCTCTCTGTTGTCCCTCCAACCCCCGGGGCACACTCACAGCTGTTGTCCGTGCCTCCAGCACAGTGCTTCCTGCAGCTACCTGCAGGCTTCCTCTCTCATTTTTACTTTAAGTTGAAACTGTGTTGGAAAGAAGGGAAAGGAACTAGTCAAACACATGTATGAATGACCCATGAACATGCACATGGAAAACGGTAAGGGGATTGACTGTGGGAGCGGGGGTGGGCTGGGCGGAGGAAGGAAAAGGGGGGAAAATTGGGACGACTGTAACAGAATAACAGCTAAAGAAAGAAAAAGAAGAAAGAAGCTGTTCCTTTCACTCTCTGTTCCCCTTTCCTGCACTTATCACCATCCCCATGCTATAGATTTTATTGCTTTAGCTTGCTTATTATTTCCCTCTTTTGCCACAATAATATAAGTCCGGGAGGGCAGAGGTTTTTGTTTCTTTGTTTTGTGATTACTTCCTAATTTCTAACCATGCTAATAGTGCCTGGCAGACTGCAGATGCTCAGTAAATGTTTACTGAATGAATTATTGTGAACAGTGGTAGGCCCACCCTTAGGCTATACCTGAGGAGTGAAGCATCATTAGGACAGAGAAATGTTGGGCCAGGCCTAAGTCTTGTTGGCTTTCAGATTTCCCTGGCTTTATGACCTGAGTACCCTTTGGAGTGGACAAAATCACCACATTGTCCCTGTGAACACTCCAGCCTCCTAAGGAATATTTACAAGTGGATGACTCAAGATACCACTTTCTTCTATGTCTCTCCACCTGGAATCACCCCTCAGGGCTAAGGTGGTACTTGATCTAGATGAGAGAAGAAGAACTGGGCAAGGTTTGACAGTGTAAACCCAGAGATGTCCTAGGACATCTGTTTGAGGATGTTTGATGATCAATGATATCAGATTGATAATCTTGCTGTACACCTCTCACCTGTAAAATTTCAGATGTTTTCCCTGAAATTCACCCTAGTGGACTTTCCCAGCCTCCCAGGGCCCAAGTGCCCCCTCACTACCTCTCTGTGCTGCACCTGCGCTCGCGCGCGCGCGCACGCGCACACACACACACACACACACACACACACACACACACACACACACACACACACTTCCTTGGCCTTTACTGTGCCTGAAGAACGAGTCCTTCTTTCTTCCTCTGCAGAAACAGATAATCAAACAGAGAACAACCCCTATCTTCTCAGCCCCCCAAACCCAGCTTTAAAAAAAATGTTTTCCAAATGTAGTTAAAAGAAAGCTAGGAATTATTGTTTATGACAGAAACGTCAATTTTGTGAAAAAAGTGTCAGTTTTACCAGATGCTTCTGGTCTTGGCTGCCTAATCCATTTGCTCTCTCAACAGCTGCAAGCCCTTTGTCAGACCCCACACCTCCTCCCACGTGCTGTCTCTATCGGTTGGAATCCAGCCGGTGCCCGCTGCAGGCACTAAATTTCAGGCAAATAAAATAGCAGGGGTGAATCACGAACAAGACCAGTAAAAACACCCTTCCTCTGTGCCTCTAAATTATAGTATCACAATTACACTCCAAAGCACTCAGAAAGCTGAGTCAATGATTGGAAGGTAATTTGTTTTCAGCTAGAGAGTCCAAGAATATTTTTGAAAAAGGCAGCAAACTCATTTATGGAAGGTGTATTGCTACAGATTGTGCCATGCAAAATTGGATTAACTGTATTATTTATATTTAATCCTCTCACACTCTGTGTGCAGGAACATTGGAACCCCTGTTTTACAAATGAGGAAACAGGCTCAGAAAAGTCAAACAAGTTACTCAAAGTCACATGTCTAGTAAGTGGAAGATTCTAGATCTGTTCCTAGGTCTGATTGATTATGGAATCTGCACTCTCGCTGTTCTGCTCCTTGCCTGGTGTAAGACCTGAAGCACATGAAAAGCACGCAAGCCCTGGTCTAGATCCCGCATTCTCTTGAACTTCAAATCTTGAACTTCAAATATCCAAATAAATTATGTCATTGAAAATAGCCATCACGGGAGTTTGGTCACTTATAAGAGAGTCTGACATTTGCAAATACTATATCTTGAGAAGTTTTAAATTCCCAAATGGAGAGGGCATTGTGTTATAAACTTTGCTCCACAACTGCTCCAAAACTGTACTGAAACGGGCTTGCGAGAGGTCGGTAAGGTCAATCACGGGCGATGTGATTAGCTCCTGAAAGCTGGCCAAAAAATTCAAATCCAGGCCTTAGAGTAATTACACATTATTACATTATGAATGATTATAATTGATTATGAGCAACGGTTAAATCCAAGAGCCTGTAACACTGGGTCAGAACCTGATCAGGTCTTCTCTTCAGAACCAGTCTTGGAGTTAATCCAACACAATGGTCAAAAGCAAGGGCTTTTGGAGACCAGTTTCCCAGGTTTGAGTCCTTGGCTCTGCCACATAACAGCTGTATGATCTTCAGCTTTATTTTCCCTCTCCGTGCCTCAGTTTCCTTCATTTTAAAAGGGTGATGATTTCACCTGCAACATGGAATTCGCATGGGCATTACATGAAATCATGGGCGTCAAATGCTTAGTAAGATCTCAAGCGTTAGCTATTTTTATTACATATCACAATACAAGTTTTCTTAGCAAGGCTCATTTATTTATGGCCCCATTGAATCCTGTCCCTCAGCCTCTGTTTTGCTACTCAGACTGTTTAACAGAGCAGAGACTGTGCAACTTCATCCATTTTTAAATTTCAGATTTACCCTCCAAAGAGGAGGCATTTCCACTGGCGAAGAAAGATCATGGCTTAATTCTGGCAGCAAGAATTGGATGAATATAAAGCCTCCAACATGATTGTTTTTAAAGGGACAAGCATCCACTTGCATGTGCAAGTTCTGTAATGTTGGTTTCAAAAGCAGTTCTGTTACTTTATAGTCATACCTCATAAAGGGTGATATCTTTGACTTATTTCATGAGATTTCCAACTGCATTTGTAATTTCATGAGCATATCGGGATCTGTCCAAGATGTCATGTGCTGTTCTGAATTAAACACAAGCTCCAAAGCGTTTGAAGTTCACTGCATCTGCAATTGCTATCAGAGACTCCAGGGGTTGAATCTAGCCCTTACATTTGATACCAGCTAAAAGAGACCAATAATCTTTGACCAATCATCCTTCTCTAAGCGGCTTACACTCAACAGGATTTAAAGTTCTGAGACAGTTTTAAACTTCCTCCACCCTTAGTTTCCTTTAGCACATAAGTGAATGAATCAGGCAAAGACAGGTGCTTAAATATATATTTTTTTCATACAGAATATGTCTTGGTTTCATGTTTTCATAGCAATTAATAACTAGAATTTCATAAAAACCCATGCCAAAGCTCGCAGTTCTCTAGAATACTTAATAGTATTTCTTTATGCATACTCATGGTATTCTTTTACTCATACAGTACTATTAAGAAGTACTTAATAGTAATCCCTTATTCATAACTGCACGTATTTCTGCAATTAAAAAATATTCAACGGCATGACTAATCTTCCGTATTCCACAAGATTCTCTGGTCTCCAAGACGGGAGCTGGGGGCACGGATGTGACAGTTGCTGCGCCATTCTGGTTCTTTGGTTGCACTATGTAAAACTGTAAAAGAAAAAATTTGCTTTGGACATTTTCTGGTTTCCTGTTTTAATTCCCTTCTCTGTCTTTTGGCATCTCCTCCTCTGGCCATGTTATTATAAAGTTCCTTTCTCTCTCCTTGTCCTTGACACAATCTATCTGTTTCTTTTGCTTCCCATAAGGTAGGAGATTTAGTCATCCTGGTATTCACCCCAGTACCTAGAACAGTGTCCTGAAAACTCATGGGCGTGCAATAATTATTTCTCCAATTAAATTTAAACTATTTCTCAATATGCTGCTAATCACCAATATTAACTAAGTGTGTTAGCTCTTTAGGGTGGTGGTGGGGAAGTTCATGGACTCCACAAACTCTTTAGGAATATTTTCGTTTACACTGAGAATTATTAAGACAAAATGTGTAACAAGGAGAAATGGATGTGTCAGTAGAACCTCAAGCCCAGTGGTACGCCGATAAGGAGAAAACATTAGTCTAGATGGAGGAGTCCTATCTTGAAATCTCCCAGTTATTCCATGAATATGTAGTAATATGTGTGCTTGTGTGTGCATGAGAGACAGAGAGAGGTGTGTGTAAATGCATCTTTTCCTGACAAAAAAAAAAAAGCATTTCCATTTTTGAGGTCTTAAAAAAGCTTATATACTTCTAGGAACTCCATTTCATTTTCTGGAACTAAATCATCAAACCCAAATTTTAGCTTTCTGCATAGTTTAAATTTGAAAAAATGTTGAAATAACCTATTTTTTGTATGGAGGCTATGGAAGTAGAGACTCTATGAAGAATGCTGTTATAGCCTTTTAAAAATGTCTTATTTTGTTTGAAGACAGAATTATAGCCATTAAAATATGAATTCCATTGACTTTTTCTTAATATTATTTTACATGACGAATATGACTACACCTTTCATGTATTATAGGAAAGAAATGCAAATGTTTTCTAACATATTGATAAAATGATTGTTAAATTTCAGTGTACACCTGTTAACATGAATAAGAAAGATCCAGAAAGAATAAGACCTTATTTCAAAATGGTATTTTAGCACATTATTTATACAGAAAGTTTTCCAAAGTACCTCTGTTAAGAGAATGATTTCATTCTGTCTCACTTTCAATAACAAAACTACAAAAAAGTGTCCACATCATGGTATATAATGTGCTTCCATTAGAGCCTTATTTTCTTGTCAATATTTTTACTTAAAGCCTAATCTTTTGATGCAACGGAGGCTTCAAATTAAATAAGAGACAGTGGCTTTCATTTTCTTACTTTAACATGACACATATTTCTAGCTCTAAAGTGATTGCCAAGAAAATGCTTAACTCCTCTAAAGTGGCTGTTTAAAGTGCCACAGCAGATTTGACTCTTAAATCCCATCCATGGTTAAAGTTCACCTTGCATTGCATTTGAAGTAGGTGCTTTGTGTTTAAAAATGAAAACTGTAAAACTTTTAGTGTTTCATGCTTTTTGACTGCAAGTTAGTTGTTTTCCTTTAATAGTAGAAGAATTAAATACATTAAAAATCTGCTGTTAGAGCATGTAATTGTGGCCTCCCATCTCTCCTTTTTCTGGAAATGAAAGGAATGTTGAAAGTGTTTCTATTTTATAATGTAAGAGGTGGCCAAGCATTTACAACTCTATATACTCCTCCAGTCAAATTCTTCTAAACCTCAGACCTGGCCAGCAGGTTTCTCCCAGACGATTTTCATTTTCATAACATTCACATCCAATAAACTGCACAAAACATACTGTGAGAGAAAAAAGGGGGACAGGAAATAGCTCTGTTGCATGGTTATTGCATCCTATTGCCTGTGGGTTGCTTGTTATGAGTTTTAACTATGTAAATATGACGTATATGACATCAGAATTTAATCTTAAAGCTTCTATGTGGGAGATAGAGTGTGACTTTATTGTTAGGGCTAAAATCAACTGGGTGTTGACAGGTCTCAAAAGTCACCGAGTAAAAGCTTAAAAAGAAAAGGCTCAGACTGATAAGCTGTTCTTTGATTGACAACTTCAGGCTTGACTGCCACTATTGAAAACAGTTGGGTAAAAGTTTTCTGGGAAAAAAGCATGTTATTTCATAAGAAGCTATACTGAGAAATATAGGAAGATTTATAAGCTGATATAGCACAAAACCCGAAGAAAAACAGGTGTGAGGTTTAGAAAATCTGGAACCTGGGAGAAAGGACACTGTCTATGAATGGTTTAATTAATATCATAAAAGAACTTTATGCAAAAGAATGCTGACAAAAGGAGAAAAATAAAACATTGCTGTCCACTAGCTTTGGCTTTCAACAAATCATTTGTCAACAGCTTGTGGTGAAACAATTTGGGGGCGGGGCATAAAGAGCACAAGCAAAAGATTACAATGGGAAGTAAACGCAGGCGGAAAATAATATAGTCCTCTTTTCATCTTTCTAATAGAGTAGAACCAATTCTGGCACTGTAAAATCCATTATGGAAACAATAAAATAAATGCATTCTAAAGTAGCCATCAATGGTCGATTGAATTGTTATGAGTGTTATACATGCCATATCTTATCAAATATTATCCATAAGGAAGTATTCAATTCCTGTTGTGCCAATTATCCTACTATGTGCATCATAAACTTTAATGGCTTGTTATGGAATGTCACTTGGCTAATGATTTTTCCCTTCAAATATTGCATCATCACAGTCAGATGGAAAACATATTCTAATGTGGCAAAGTGTTAAGGAAATTTAATACTCTAGGGCTAAATGAAACTGCTATGGTTCATCTCCTGGATAAGAACAACAATTTATGAATGCAATATTCATTTCCTGAGGTGAGCACAAGCAAAAACTTCATCTGAAACCTAAAACCTAGATGTTTGGCCTCTGGTAGTTCCCTCATTTAACTCATTGATGTCATATATTAAGGCCACTGTTAAGATCACATCTGGGGAGTGCTCCCTTTTTCAACTTTCCTAATTACTTTTACAGGGAACTCCTGGCATAATGGCATTTGCCAAGACCAGACCACAGAGGCTACAGGATCATCTTTCACTTTTAATATATTGTTAAAAATCTATTTGTTTTTCCTTGATCATTAAGCCTGATTAACAGTTTGGCATTTTAATTCACAGAGGTGAATTAAAGAGCTAAGGTTCTCTGGAACAATGCATAAGTTATATGGAGAAATCATGAAATTATAGACATAGCATGTGTATGTTTCTAAGACTAGAAAGTGCAGAGGCTGTCATATTTGCAGAAAAAGAAAGAGAACAATTGCCAATAGCCATATTTTTTCTTCCAAAAGCTAAAGGTCTGCACTATATATTTTAATATATTAAATATAATAAATCTAACTTACAGGGAAACCTATTTGAGTCTTATCTATGAATAATAGGGGAGACAACCAGAGGACAATATTTTGCGCTTTTAATCCAATGCCTTCTCATTAAAAAAAAAAAATCCACTCCTATTTTAGTACAGAATTCTAGGCCACAGGGTAAAATGTTCAGATAAATGTATGAGAAGTTGATTGCCCATCTAAAACTTCTACAGAAGCAGGAGCAAGTTTCTCTCAAAGCAAGAATCTGAAGACCTGTCAGTCACCGTGGACATCATAACTGGGGGAAACGAGAAGCCTGCAGAGAGAAACACACTGCAAGCTTTCAGGCAAAAAGCCTCCTTACTCTCCATAAATTCGTCTTCTGACAGGTAAGCCAAACCAAATACAGAGGTGAAAGATGCTTTGACTTCATTAATATCTAGCATTTTGAGAGTTCAGCTTTGGTGTGACCGGTGGTATTTACTAAGAATAAAATGAGACTTTGGGGGCATGAAAAGAAAGGATGATGATGATGATGGTGATGATAAAAAACCCATTTTTAGATAAGACTGAAAAAAGAGCAAGGTGTGAGGCAGACTCTATTAAGTAAAATTAGAACCCCAAACAGTCATATGCGTTGATGAAATGAGGGTCATGTGGAGGCAGCACAGAAGGAGAAAGATGAAAGCAAAAAGAAAGAAGAAAGAAACCCGGCCTGCAATGGAATGAATGTTTGTGTCCCCCCACAAATTCATATGTTGAAGCCCTAATCCCAATGCAGTGGTATGTGGAGGTGGGGCCTTTGGGAGGTAATTACATCATTAGAATGGGTGCCTTATGAGTGGGATTAGGGTCACTATAAGAAGAGATTGGAGGGCTAGCTCATTCTCTTTCCATTATGTGAAGATACACGGAAATGTTGTCAGTCTGGCACCCTGATCTTGGACTTCCCACCTCCAGAACTATAAGAAAATAAGTTTCTGTTGCTTGTAAGCCAATCCAGCCCATGGTACTTTATTGTAGCAGCCTGTACTGAGACACAGCCCCTTTCGGAAGACGTCACGTCTACGACTCTTGGATTGGATTGTATCCCTCACTTATTTTCCTATCTTCTGACACCAATGCTATGCTTGAAATTTCTTGCTATCCCTCATAAGTGTTTTTCAACTCACCTTAAAAAATGCTCAGAGTTTACTCAATTATGATCCCTGCAAAGAAGAGAACATTTTCTCTCTAAGACAGTCATGGCATGCTTTAGCTTAGCTGCAATTTTATTTTCAGGAGAATGAATCCCTTATTATCTTTACTCTCAATGCTGACAGCCTCTTCATCTCTGCATACTACGAGTAAACCTGGTTTCTCGGTCAAGAATGTATGTTCCAGGAAGATGGTCAGCATGAGTAACTGCCTTTTTGCCTGCAAGACTCTAACTCGATAGAGGGATGCAGAGCAGGCAGGGAGGAGATATGGAAAATGACTTGGGTCCTTACTGATGACTCACATGCTGCACCAGGTACTTTACACGCTTGCATGATCTCATTCCGTGCACAGCACAGTCCTGCACTGTAGGTATGCAGTGAGGAGACAGGTGCAGACTTCAAGTGTGTGCCTCTACTCCATTCTGCTGCAAGCTCCCATGAAAATCTTCTTCTCAAATATTTTAAAGAATCTTTTTTGGGAAATGTTGAACATTCATCTAATGAAGGCTATAAAAGTCAAAAGCAATCCCCTTTTCTAGCAGGTGGTTAAGTGGACATCTCTTCTGCTGAAATGCTCCGTGAAGAATAGCCAGCAACTCCTGGTCAAGATGGTGGAATAGACCGAAGCTGCACACACCTCCTCTCATGAACACATCAAAATGACAACTAAATTTTAGGATAATCAACCTAGGTAACCATCTGAAGACTAGCTGAACAGAAGCTTGTTAGCTAAGGAGATAAAGGAAAAGCTGTGTTGATACTAGTAAGAGGGGTCAAGACATGAAACAGGTTGGCCCTGCACCCACGTGTGGCAGTTGAGATTCCAGAGAGATATCTCAGCTACAGAGGTCCCCCCTAAGGAGCGAGGGTGTCTCAGCCTCTTACTAGGCTCCCCAGCCTGGAACACCAGTGCTGGGAAGTAGAACCCACATAAAGTCTGGCTGTGAAAACCATCAGAGGTTCAGTCTGTCCCAGTGAGACAGCGGCTGGAGATCCAGGCTTTCCCTTAAAGGACCAACACACAAACTCTTGCTTGCAGGTCCTCACCCTGGGGTCCAGCAGAGGGACGATGACTTCAGTGGGCACCAAAGACATACAAGAAGAGACTGAGTTATGTGACTTTGGGGTGAGGGCTGGAGGGACAGCCGCTGTTGTGCTTGCGTTGAACCATCCTCCGGCATGGTCCATGGTGCCACATTTCCTGTGTTTCCCACACACAGCTAAATCTTTTTTTTTAATCATCACCTAAGGACATTATTTTTTTTAAGAGCAAGAGGAAGTAAGAGAGGAAGGGAGAGAGAGAAACATCAGTGAGAGAGAAGAGCATCAATTGGTTGTCTCCCATACACACTCAGACCAGGGACTGTACATGCCCAGACTGGGGATCAAACCCACAACCCAGGCATGTGCCCTGACCATGAATCAAACCCACAACAGTTTGGTTATGGGATGCCACTCTAACCAACTGAGCTACACTGACCAGGGTGACACATAACCAAATCTTAATTTGTAGGAGCCAGATGAACTGACAACTCCCTGAGGCCCTGCCCCACAGCAAAGGTCTGCAGGCCCCAGGAAGCTGGCCTCACTATGCCCCGGTGCCAAGTCTCAATCTGTATTAACCTGGTATACACCACTCACCCTACCATGCTGACTCCTTGAGACCCTCTGCCTTTTGCAACTTGTGTATTGCCAGAGCTTTTATAGCCTTTTGGGCACCCAGCAGGCAGTGATAGCTTTCAAGATGCTCTGGGCCTTTTGCCAACCTGTCCCTGTCCTGGCACTAGTGGTAGCCAGCCTCGGTTTGCCGCATGGCCCTCCCATTTGTATCCAGGCCCAGCACAGTTAACTACCAATAATAGATTACTCTGTGGCTCCTAACAGGTAACCTCAGGCTGGTCAGAGGCAGCATCTGACATTGACCTGATCAGAGTCCCTCCCCAAGAGTCACCAGAGCCAACACATTCAGTGGTTGGTTTCACCACAACAGGGCACCACCCGATTAGCTACACAAGCAACACACCCAAAGGAAGTTCTCGGCAGGCACCAGATCCCACGAGGGCAAATTCGCTCCCCGGGGTCAGCTCCTGCACAGCAACTTGTATACTGTATTCAAGGCAAATTCTCACAGCCAGCCAGCCTAAGGGTCATTCTCAATGACTGATGTGCAAACAGCAATCAAGTCTCAACTGTAATAAATTTCACACGCAACCCACATGAGGGGTACTCCTGAAGCACCCAGTTCAGGTGACCGGGGAGATTACACTACAGGGACCCACAAGACACTTACTATATGCAGCCATCCTGCCAAGACTGGGAGACATAACAGGTCTACCTAACACATAAAAACAAAAGCAGAGAGGCAGACAAAATGAGGAAGCAAAGAAACATATCCCAAATAAGAGCTAGAAACCTCCAGAAAAAGGACTACATGAAATGGAGGCAAATAGTCTACCAGAGACAGAATTTAAGACACTGGTTATAAGGATGCTCAAGGAACTTCAGAGAAGAATATATGAATATATGAAACGTCAACAAAGAGATAGTAAGAGCAGAGAAAGACGCAGAAACAAAAAAAGAACCAGTCAGAATATGAGCTGGCTCGTTGGTCTAGGGATATGATTCTCTGTTTGGCTCCAAGGAATGAAGAATACAATAACTGAAATGACGAATATGCTGAGAGGAATGAACAGTAGGCTGGATGAAGCAGAGGACTGAATCAGAGATTTGGGAAACAAGGTAGCAGAAAACACCCAATCAGGACAGCAAAAAAAGAGAAAGAATCCTGGTAAGGAGACGTATGAGTTCTTTATATATTTTGCAGATCTAATCCTTGTCCAAGGTATCATTGGCAAATATATATTTCCCATGTGATTGGTTCCCTTTTCATTTTGCTGGTGTTTTCTTTAGCCATGCAGAAGCTTTTTTATTTTGATGAAACCCCATTCCTTTATTCTTTCCTGTATGTTCCTTGTTCTAAGGGACATATTGGTGAAAATATTGCTGAATGGAATATCCCGAAATTTTCCTGCCTCTGTTCTTCTCTAGGACTTTCATAGTATCGCAACTTATATTTAAGTCTTTTATCCATGTTGAGTTATTTTTGTGTATGGTGTAAGTTGGTAGTTGAGTTTCATTTTTTTGCCTGTAGCTGTCCAGATCTCCCAACACCATTTGATGAAGAGGTTATTTTTACCTCATTTTATGCTCCTGCCCCCTTTGTCAAATATTAATTGACCATGGAGACATGGGTTTACTTCTGGCCTCTCTATTCTGTTCCATTGATCTATGTGTCTGTTCTTATGCCAGTACCAGACTCCATGCCAGGAAGACAAACAATTCAATTAAAAAATGGGCAAAGGGCCTGGACAGACACTTTTCTAAGGAGGACATTCAGAGGGTCCAGAGACATATGAAAGGATGTTCAGCATCACTAGCTATCAGAGAGATGCAAATTAAAACCATAATGTGATACCACTTCACACCAATTAGAATGGCCATCATAAACAAATCAACAAACAACAAGTGCTGGCGAGAATGTGGAGAAAAGGGAACACTAACACTGTTGGTGGGAATGCAGACTGGTGCAACCACTGTGGAAAACAACATGGAAGTTCCTCAAAAAACTAAAAATGGAACTGCTTTATGATCCAGTGATCCCACTCCTGGAATTATATCCTAAGAATCCTGAAACACCAATGCAAAAGAACCTATGCACCCCAATGTTCATAGCAGCACAATTTACAATAGCCAAGTGCTGGAAACAGCCTAAGTATCCAGCAGTGAATGAGTGGGTCAAAAAACTGTGGTATATTTACACAATGGAATATTATGTAGCAGAAAGAAAAAGGAACTCCTGCCCTTCAGGATAACATGGATGGACTGCAGAATATTATGCTAAGTGAAATAAGCCAGGTGGTGAAAGACAAATGCTATATGACCTCACCTATATGTGGAACGTAAACAACAAAACAAGCAGGTGAGCAAAATATAACCAGAGACATGGAAATAAAGAATAAGCTGACAGTAACTAGAGGGGAGGAGGGAAGGGATAACAGGGCAATGAAGGGGAAGGGTCATCAAGGAACATGTATGAAGGACCCATGGACAAAGACAAGGAGGGGGAGGATTGAATGTGGGAGGTAGGGGTGGGTAGGGTGGGGGAGAGTAACGGGGGGAAAATGGGGACAACTGTAATTGAATAACAGTATAAAAATTAAAAAGAGAGAAAGAATCCAAAAAATGAGGATAATTTAAGGGGCTTCTGGGGCAACATCAAGTATACCAACATTCATATCATAGGGGTACCAGAAGAAGAAAAGAGAGAGCAAAAGATTAACAAACTATTTGAAGAAATAATGACTGAAAGTTTCCTTAACCTGGTGAAGAAAAAAGATGTAGAAGCCCAGAAGGCAGAGAGAGTTCCAAAGAAAGTGAACCCAAAGGGACCCACATGAAGACATATCATAATTAAAGTGGTAAAGGTTAAAGACAAAGAGAGACTTTTAGCAGGAAGAGAAAAGCTGTTAGTTATCTACAAAAGAGTTCCCATAAGACTGTCAACTGATTTCTCAACAAAACTTTGCAGACCAGAAAAGATTGGCACAAGATTTTCAAAGTGATGAAAAGCAGGACCCTACAACCAAGACTACTGGACCCAGGAAGATTATCATTTTTAATTGAAGGAGAGGTAAAGAGCTTCCCGGACAAGAAAATGCTAAAGGAGTTCATCAACACCAAGCCAATATTACAAGAGATGTTAAAGGGTCTTATTTAAGAAGAAGAAGGGGGGAAGGGAACATAAATATGAGTAATATTAATAAAATGGCAATAACTACATACCTATCAATAACCACTTTTCATGTAAATGGCTTAAATACTCCAATCAAAGAGATAAAGTAGCTGAATGAATAAGAAAACAAGACCCATATATATGCTCTCTACAAGAGACCCACCCCAGAACAAAGGATATATACAGATGAAAAGTAAAGGGATAGAAACAGGTATTTCATGCAGATAGAAATTTTAAAAAAGCTGGGGTAGCAGTACTTGTATCTGACAAAATAGACTTTAAAACAAAGGCTAAAATAAGAGACAAAGAAGGACACTACATAATGATAAAGGGATTGATCCAACAAGAGGATATAGCCCTTGTACACATTTATGTACCCAACATAGGAGCACCTAAATAAAACAAATTGAGGTACATAAAGGGAGAGATTGATAGTAATACAGTCATAGTAGAGGATTTTAACATCCCATTGACATCAATGGGTAGATCTTCCAGACAAAAAATCACCAAGGAAACAGTGTCCTTAAATGACACACTAGATCAGATGTATTTAATTGATATCTTCAGAGCATTTCACTCCAAAGCAGCAGAATATACATTCCTTTCAAGTTCACATGGAACATTTTCTAGGATATACCATGTCAATAAATTTAAGAAGTTTGAAATCATAGCAAGCATCTGACCATAACAGTATGAAGCTAGAAATCAATTATGAAAAACCCCAGAAAAATACACAAAGACATGGAGGTTAAATAACATGTTACTAAACAACAAATAGGTTAACAACAAGATCAAAGAAGAAATCAAAAGATACCTTGAAACACATAAAAATTAAAGCATAACCCAAAACCTGTGAGACACAGGAAAACAGTCCTAAGAGGGAAATTCATTGTGTTACAGGCCTATCTCAGGAAACAAGAAAAAAACTCAAATAGACCTTACACCTAAAGGAACTAGAAAAAGAACAACAAACAAAGCCCACATGAGTAGAATGAGGGAGATAATAAAGATCAGAGCAAAAATAAACAAAAATGGTATCTAAGAATATAATACAACAGATCAATAAAACCAAGAACTGGTTCTTTGAAAAGATAAACAACGTTGAGAAATCTTTAATCAAGAAAAAAAAGAGAGAACCCAAATGAATAAAATCAGAAACGGAAGAGTAAAAGTCACAACTAACACCATAGAGATACAAAGTGTTGTAAGAAAACACTACAATTATATGCTAACAAATTGGACAACCTGGAAGAAATGGGTAAATTCCTAAAACATACAATATTCCAAGATTGAATTAAGAAGAAACAGAAAATCTGAACAGACCAATTACTACCAAGAAAATTGAATCAGTAATCAATAAACTCCTGAACTGGAAGGCTTCACAGGTGAATTTTACCAAACATTCGAAGAAGAATTAACACCTATCCTTCTCAAAATATTCAAATAATTCAAGATGAGGAAGGCTTCCAAGCTCATTATACAAGGCTAGCATTATTCTGATTTCAAAACCAGACAAAAATGTTTCAAAAAAAAAAAAAGAAGAAAATTATAGGCCAAATCCCTGATAAACATAGTTGCAAAAATTCTTAACAAAATACTAACAAACTGGATCCAGCAACACATTAAAGAGGTCATACACCATGATCATGGGATTTATTCCTGAGATTCAATGAGGATTTAATATTCGCAGGTCAATTAACATGATATACCACATAAAAAAATGAAGGATAAAAATTGTATGATCATATCAATAGATGCAGAAAAGCATTTGACAAATCCAGTACCCCTTAATGACAAAAACTTTCAGCAAAGTAGGAATAGAGGGAATAGACTTCAACATAATAAAGGTCATATGACAAACCCAGAGCTAACATCATACTCAACAAGGAAAAGCTAAAAGCATTTTCCTTAAGATCAGGAACAAGACAAGTTTGTACACTTTCACCAATTTTATTCAACATAGTATTGGAAATCTTAGTCAGAGCAATCAGACAAAATAAAATGGTATCTAAATTGGAACAAAAGAAGTAAAACTGTCATTATTTGCAGATGATATGATACTATATATAGAGAACCCTAAAGATTCCACCAAAAATTACTAGAAGTAACAAGTGAATTTGTTAAAATACTATATGACCTCAAATAATACTATATGACCTTAAAATAGCATACAGCATTAATATTCAGAAATCAATTGCATTTTTATACACTAAAAATGAACTAGCAGAAGGAGAAATTAAGAAAACAATCCCACTTACTGTTATATGAAAAAGAATTAAATATCTATGAATCAATCTAACCAAGGAGGTAAAAGACCTGTACTAAGACAACTAACAGACATTAAGGAGAAAAAAATGAAGATGCAAATAAATTGAAAGATGTACCACACTTACGGATAGAAATAATTAGCATCACTAAAATGTATACACTAAAAGCAACGTACAGATGCAATGCAATCTCTACCAAAATATCAATGTCATTTTTCACAGAACTAGAACAAATAATCTTAAAATTTATATTGAGCCACACAAGACCTTGAATAGTCACAGCAATCCTAAGAAAAAAGAACAAAGTTGAGAATATCATGTTACTGATATTAAGCTATACTACAAGTCCCTCATAATCAAACAGCATGGTACTGGTGTGAAAACAGAGACATAGATCAATGGAACAGAATAGAAAGCTCAGAAATAAACCCAGGTTTATATGTTCAATTAATCCATGACAAATAAGGCAAGACACACAATGGGATAAAGATAGTCTGTTCAGTAAATGATGTTGGGAAAATTGGACAGATACGTGTAAAAAAATGAGACTTAAATGTAAGATTTTAAACCATAGAATTCTTGGAAGAAAACATAGGCAGTAAACTCTTTGACATAGCTCTAAGTAATATTTTTATCTGATATATCTCCTTAGGCAAGGGAAACAAAACAAAAAATAAACAAAAGGAACTACATCCAACTAAAAAGTTTTTGCACAGTGAAGGAAACAAAATAAGACAATCTACTGATGGAAGAAGATATTTGCCAATGATACATCTAATAAAGGGTTAATATCTAAAATTATACAGAACTCATACCATTCAATACCACTGCCACCCAAGAAAAACAAACAATCCAATTTTTAAAAAATGGGCAGAGGACTTGAATAGACGCTTCTCCAAAGATGACATACAGATGGCCAATAGCTATGTGAAATGATGCTCAATGTCACTAATCATCAGAGAAATGCAAAGTAAAACCACAATGAGATAGCCCCTCTCACCTGTCAGAATGGCCATCATCAATAAGTCAACAAACGAGTGTTGTGGAGGAGGTGGAGAAAAGGGAACCCTCATGCACTATTGGTGGGAATACAAATTGGTGCAGCTACTATGGAAAACAGTAGGGAGTTTCCTCAAAAAATAAAAAAATACAACCAACTGATGACCCAGAAATTCCACTTCTGGATATATATTCAAAGAAATCAGAAACACTAATTTGAAAAGCTATATGCCCCTCTATGTTCACTGCAGCATCATTTACGATAGCAAAGATATGGAAGCAATTCAAGTGCCCATCAACAGGTATGTAGATAAAGAAGATGAGGTACATATACACAATGGAATATTACTTGGCCATAAAAAGAATGAAATCTTACCATTTTCGCAACATAGATGGATCTAGAGGGTATTGTCAGTAAAATAAGTCAGACAGAAAAAGACAAATACCATATGGGTTCATTTATATGTGGAATCTAAAGAACAAAATACACAAACAAAACAGAAGACTCATACATACTGAGAACATACTGAAGGTTGCCAGATGGGAGGCTGGTTGGGGGACTGAGTGAAAAAGGTAAAAGGATTAAGAACTACAAATTGGTAGTTACAAAGTAGTCCTGGAGATAAGTACAGCATAGGGAATATAGTCAATAATGTTGTAATAACTGTGTAGTGCCAGGTGGGTATTTGAGTTATTGAAGGATCACTTCATAAAGTATATAGTTGTCTAACCACTGTACTTTCCACCTGAAACTAATAAAAAAAAAAGTGGCTAGCATATCATAAAGCAAGAGTAAATGAAAAGATTTGGATGAACAAAAAGTGTGTGGGGGATGAAAGGCAGGTAGTGATATAAATTCCACAAGCAGTTAGAACAGTGGGTTCTCAGGGGATTGGAGCAGAAATCCTGAGTTTGTCAGGGTTTGCAGATCTAATCATGTCCCAAGAACACTACTGGTAATATGGCTACAGGTAGGCACCCACCTGCGCAGAACTGAGGGTGATTTTCCTATTTATGGTCAATGGCCATTTGTCTATGGTCTGTCCTACACCCTTGAGTGGTGGATGTTTCTTATGTCCCAGGAAGCCCTGGTCACTTTGGCTGAAGGAGACCACCAGGTGATAAAATAAGGAGACATAGATGCAAACAACCAAAAAGCAATGACACCAGTCCTGGTGATGGACAAGGTAACAGATGTCAAAGGCAGGTGACCTTCACCCACTTGGGTGCTAACTAGAAAAACAGTATGTGACTTTGCCAGTTCCCAGAACTTTTGATAAAGAGAAGGGTGTTAAAGTGAGAGAATGTGGTGAAATAAGGGAAGTGTAAAAGAACATTACTTTCTCTGTATGATCTGTGTGGAAACTCAGGCTTGGGGAAACAAGTAATTTCCCTGGGTAAAAGCTAATGTTTAAGAGTTAGACAGAATTGGAACCCCGGTCAATTGGACTCCAGAGGCTGTGGTCAGCACCAACAGGTGGCGCTACTGCTCACTTGGTTATTCAGTGGGTAGATGTATCTGGGCCTCGCCTCAAAATACTATACTGTAGCTAATAGAGGCTACTGAAATTTTTTAAAATTAAAACTTTAATAGATAATTTAAAACCTCTATTCACTCTGAATGGTGAAATCAACATTCAGAGAAAATTGAGGATAAGCCTAGCACTGGGTTAGGTTGTTTGGTTTAATGAAAGATGTAGGCATTAATCAAATGTTTCCTTATGTGGGTGTTGGCTATTTAGTGTCCTAGTGAAAAATGCAAAGCCATGATATTTAAACATAATCATAGAATCAAAAATGTGTGCGATATCATTGTCCTATTTCTAAAGCAGAGTTGTTGGTTTTCAGGATTACAGTTTACACAGAATATTATTTTGCTAAATTGATAATTAAATTTTCATGCTATAGTCAAAATCCTGAATTTCAGCCATGGCTTAGCTACTCAGATCAAATGGTTTTAGGGGTGTGTGTGTGTGTGCGCGTGTGTGTGCGCGCGCGCACGCAAGTGATGGGGGTTGTCACATAATTGAGGAGAACATTGGAGAGGCTGGATCAGGTGGGCAAGCAGAATGAAACACCAAATCAAAGGCAAGACATCAATTATGTGCTGTATTGCAGAAAACAAAGAGGTGCCGGATGATATGGCTGTGATTTTTGTTGTGAAAATGAAGAGTAGAGGAAACATTTTAGGAATAATGAAGAAAATTGATTGCTTCATCAAGAGAAGGAAAAAGATAATTTTAGGAGTGTACATTTTAAATAATCAGAAAGATAACTATATAATGGAATGTTCAGTGAAACTATTAAAATAGCATTATTTTCATAATACATATTGAATTGCATAGGATTGACCAGAAGTTGAATACTAATCTTTTCTTGAGTACACCATATGTATAGCCTATCAAAAGTATTCTGTCATTATTTAAATATTTTTATTTCTGAGGCTTGCAACAAATTAAACCTTAAGCTTTAGTAAAGACAAATAAATTTACATGTAGAACCCTTATATAGCCTTAATGTTTATTCTTTTAGCTTAGGGCCCCTGCCTGGAGAATATTCATTTTCTTTTTTGTTTGATTGAAAGATTGTAACAACCCCCCTCTGCAATTTACAATAAGATCAAAAATGGCATTTTATTTGCCCATCTGGAGATCACCAAATGTGTAAAGCTTGTCCGTGTGGAGGCCATCTGTTGTGAATGGAGACACACATGGAAACTTAATCCTTGAACTTCTTTTTCAACTTTCTCTTTTGCTTGCTTGAATAGAAGGCAATTCAGAGCAGTCACAAACTGTAGGCCAGGACAGGTTGCTGCCTTTTAATGTCACAAACACTTTCATTTCCCAACTGCAAACATCTCCCTGTAAAGATCTGAGTGAAATTTCTTGGCACTGCCTTTCCCCAACATCATGACACAAACTGAAAAGTCAGAACCCTCCTTAACGGGCCGTGGCTGGGCTGTACTTAGAAGAAAGGAAGAGCCTTGGCGAATCGGATCCAGGTCCTTTTCTTTGAAGGTATCCATGGTCCTGTTAAGAAATTCTGTAAGTCTTGAACATGGAGTAATGCTACCTGGCTCCATAATACTTCCCTCCCTCCCTCCCTCCCTCCCTTCCTTCCTTCCTTCCTTCCTTCCTTCCTTCCTTCCTTCCTTCCTTCCTTCCTTCCTTCCTTCCTTCCTTCCTCTGTCTCTCTCTCTCTCTGGACAAATGAGTCACAGGATCTGGAATTCCTACAGACACTTTGGATGTGGATAAAATTTTACAGACTTCCACTCTTCTTGTCCTAGTAAGCTCTTCTGCAGGTATGATTTCATGTCTGTAAGTACCAAGTCAGTGTGTGAACTGGGCCAACTTGATGCTGAGACCCTGTGTACAGCCGTGAACACGGGGGCCAAGGTCCTTATCTGACAGTTGTCTGCACCACACTCTCTCAAGGCCCTTCTGTTGTAAACAACTTTAGCACCTGAGTTGTTTGCCATTCAAGTCAACAAAATTGCTTCTTAAAAAATCATTTTAAAATCTCTGCTCTGCTTCTACATGGTCTTGTTCCTCTGTCCTCCTTACAACAGTTGTTTGTGATGCTCCCTTTTCTTGGCCCAAATGCTAGCTTTCTCTCCCAATGGGGATTAGAACTTTCTATCCAGTGACATCTTGCCCTCAGTTTAAACATGCTTTAAAAATTCTCAGCACTGCTACCAACGGAATCCTGTCTTTCTGGTTGTTTTACTCCTCTGAACTGTACGTGTGATTTCAATTTGCATACTGTTCTGAAAAAATGCAGTGGTTAGGGCAATTGCAGTTGTTTCTTCACTACTTTTAAAGCAAGTCGTACTCTTGATAACAGTGAAAAATTGAAAACAACATAAAATGCTGAGCCATAGAGAATTGGATTAGTGGATTATGGCATATACACATACTTGAATCTGGAACAACCACTAAGAATTATTTTAGAAGAATAGTTAATGATTTGAAAAATGTTCACAATAAATTAAAAGGCATTACATTTTTGTAATAAGAAGTCATTATCTAGAGAAAAAGACTGTCAGTACATACATCAAAATGTTAATGGTAGTTATCTTCGAGTAAGGGAATTATAGGTGATTTTATTTTCTTTAAGGTTCTTTTGTACTTTTCAAATATTTACAATGAAGTTATTTTACTGAAGTAGCCAGAAAAAAATGCTATTTTAGAAAATTGGCAAAATACTTTATTTAGCAGTAGAGCTTTCCTTTTTTCTTTTCTTTTTGTTCTTATTTTTTAAAAGCTTACTTTTTGTTATTCAAAAACATTTATCTAAATACAATGGGGAGTGAGAATGGTGCTATACTTCTAAACCAAGAAGCTGATGAGAATTCCATACTATATGTAGCAAATGAGACAAACGTTCAGAGCTCTAGGACACTTTCTTGTGTTTGAGACCAGCAGGTGATTTAGTGATGCTCAAGTCCATTTACGTTTCAACATTTCTAGAAATAATAGCATGGACTATATGTCCTCCACTTAACATAAGTCCCCTCGCAGCATTTTTCATCAGAGGTCGTGTTCAAGGTCCTTAGCCTCTCTGTGAGGATCCCTCAGCAGAGGCCGTCCCCTTCCATTTTTTTCAGTATCCCACTTTAGTCTTTTCCCTTGTTCTGTATCTTTTTTATTGGTTCATCTCAGGTCTATCTCAGACCCTTCCCCCTAGCCATGTCTCATGCAGAAATGTTTGTCCTGTTCTTTAGGAATGTGTTAAGACATTTCCATGGTTACTTCCATCATTCGTCAGCCTTTAGACCAAGCCGTGTGAGTGTGCTGGCCTTCTCTGCTCCTAGTTCAGCCGGCCGGGGGAAAAGGGAGAGAGAAGGCCACGTGAGACATCTGCAGGCCGAGGAGCCTGAGACAACCATGAAGAGCTCCTCCGTACTCCCCTGAGGTGGTGGATTGGGGAAGGAGGAAGAGGAACACAGTGCTTAAGAGGGGTACAGACATGACAGAGGGAGCTGAGGGGCTCACAGGCAGCGTGAGGAAAACGCAGCAGTGACATGCAGGATGATGGAAGAGGCTCGTCAGCATCAAGAGGATTGCAGGTGCCCACTCGAAGGGTTGACAACCAGGCATGATGAGGTTCCCCTATCACTCTCCTGATACATTGGCTTTCTGTAGGCAGCTGAACCTTATATGCAGACCTAGGGATTCTGATCAACTGAAAAACCCAGAACTGAAGTAAAATGAAATCCATTGAGATTAAGCTTCTTCCATTTGTGAGAATGCAGTTGGCAATAGAAAGTCACTTAATTAGGCTAAAACAAAGAAAATTTTTATGCACGCTTGAGCCTGTGGCCTGAGAATTATACCTGCTGCCATACTTAGGGGCAGGAATTATGCCCCTAAATATATATTCATTTTATTTATGTATAATAAAAACACATGTATCGGAAAGAAAGATAGATTTCCATATCTGAATTATTTACATATCATTTTTCTAGCCATATCCAACCCATTCTCTTTGAGCTGCAGTGCCTAAGAGTATGTTATTTACAAGTGTTTAATAAAAAGCCTTTAAAAGGAAACTGGTAAAGCAGAAAATGCTAAGTACATATCTGTATTATTTAGAACCCAAAAGAACAGAACACAATTTAGCATTTTCTTCTTGTTGAAATGGAGTTGATCATTATTTCTCTGGAGCCAAAAAACTAGTGTCTGGGTTTCTTTGCCTCAGGCAAGAAGCCGAATCAGATGAGTGTGATGCTGTCCGGCTTCTTGTCAAACCTTCCCTAAACTGCAAATTAAAGAAACTCAGTATATCACCGAGGTTAGCCCTGAGGTTAGTCTCAGGGTCCACATTCAAATGCCTTTAGGGTCCTGGTGGCTGATAGAAAGGAGCAAAGGTGTGGAGGATCCAAAAGGAATGGCAGGAGCTCTGAAAAGATGGTGTAAGATAAACTCTGAAGCATACGTGTAGCAGTCACAGAGGTGGAGAGGCTAGGGAAGAATTTTCAGGAAGGCGGAACTGTATATGTAGATCAGAGTCGAGTGGGAGTGTGGTGCATTCCAAGGAGTCAAAGACAAAGAGCAGGAGGATGTGAACGGCAAAATCAGATAGGTAAGCCAGGGACGATATATGTATTACAAGATCCTGCTCTACTGCACAAAATGAAAAGGTTGATGGATTAAGAATTAGCTCATTCCCAATCCTTTCCTTCTGTCTCCATCCCTAGATCTTGAAACTATAATTCTCTTTTGAGAAGACTCATCTTAACTTTTATCCCTCTTTTTGTGAAAGCTACACGTTTCGTGTACTTTGCTTCTGATGTGGGCTCTTATATACAGCAATAGCTTTTTATCAACTCACCTACATTCGTTAAATATTTAAAATTTCATTTGTCTTAAAGCTGTTCAGCAGGCAAGTACAACCTGTGTTTAAGTTTTTCCACGGACTTTGGCCTCATTAACTGCGTAGGCCCTGCCCCTCTATAAACCAACAGCCTCTCCACCCCCCTTTTATGTGCTTGCCCCTCGCCACTCACCACAGCTAATGTGAGTGTGAGCGCAACATCAAGTCAATGCTTTGAGGGTCTGCGGTGAAGCCACTTTCAGTCTATACTGGTTTTCTGTTTATGTGTCAACCCAGACCTGTGAAGTGATGACAATAATGTGATGGAATCTATTTGGTTTACTATTGGGAAAGCAATTGGGTTGATTTTTGAAAAACTGATTTGCTGCTCAGCAACTGTTTCTGTAAAACACCCAGTGAAAATGGAACCGACCTGGAAAATGGTGTGAGATTTTTAAGCCGTATAACCAAGACCAAACCTACCCTATAAAACACTAATCTTATCATTCTTCCCTTCTCTCTCTCTCTCCATTAGTGTCTTACTTAATGTTTAAGACTTGACCCTGAACCCAATGTCATTGAGCCTTCCCTCACTACCTCAAATGCTAGTGCTCTGGTATCTCCTCTGATTCCCCAGTGCAATCATACTTTCAAAAATATTTATTGAGCAAATATTTATTAATATGTGTGTTTGCTATAAAGCAGTGAAAAAATAGATCAACATTGTTGTTTTCTTGGAGCATGTGGGCAATTGAGGTAAATTATGAAAGGAAAAAGCAGAAGCTATAACGAGGAAGGGTAGTGGGGGAATCTGAGAATGAAGATTCGTAGAAAACCTCCTGGAGGCAGTTGTATTGAATTTCCGTCCTGATTCCTAGGCAGGATAAACTGGGAAAAGAAGAAGAGCAGTGGGTTCCACTGATAGGGAACAGGGCTATCAGTCCCTTGGGTCCTGAAACTAAGAACTTGGAGCATTCCAGAATGAGGGCAAAGCCCAGGGTATCTGGAGAAGGCTGAGCGAGGGAGAGAGAGCTGAAAGATGAGGCTGAGAGGAAGAGTGGGGCCAGATTATACAGGGACACAGAGGCCGTGTTTAGGGATGTTGACCTTTGTCTTGAAAGCAATGAGAGGCCTTTAGTGGACTTCAAGCAGCTTCAAGTGTCTGACGGAGTTCTATTTTGGATTTTGTAAAAGATCCCTTTGACTTGTTTGAGGAGAATGGATTGCAGAAAACAAGGGAAGATGAAGGAAGGCTAGTTAGAAAGGTTCTACCCTAGTCAAGGCAAGAAATGATGGTGGCTGGTAATAGGGTGGTGGTAATAGAGAAAAAGACATGCTGTATTTGAGATATAACCAATTATTTCTATTACCCGTTTGGAACTTATGGCATATTCCTCTGAAATGTGAAATGATTGTGCAACTCTTTTCCACTTCCATCTTCCCCCTTGAAGGTAATGGTTATGATTCCGTCTTTTATCTCCCAGGGGACTTGAACACACTAGACACTTTGTGGGCTGATTAAAAAATGTAATAGAAGAGCAGATTTTATATTTCTGTTATTACAGCTGCCTAATTTCTTTTCAACCTGGGCTGAATTTCTTTTAGGATTCTATAGTCTTCCCTGTTTCCTAGCCCCACCCCCACCCTCACTTGTACTTCCCTCCCTTGGCAACACTTAAAAAATGTGGCTTGGATGAAAGGGAAATCAATTTGAACATGGCACCCACTAAAGGTGTCAATAAATTTCCATTAATCTGTACTTCTAAACATTATAATACATTTATTTAAACTTTGGAATAAAGGAATACCTTCTTTTTAAGAGTTCTCCCAGAAAACCCAAAAGAGAATAACACATCAAAAGTAGAGCCCAGACCATCATCCATTTGTTTAATATTTTTCTGTAGCAAGTGTGTGAGTTATGCCACTATGATTGTTAATTTCCTGTCAACTTGATTGGATTACAGGACATCCAGATACGTCGTGACAAAGTGGATGGGCACCCATCTGATCTCCTGAAGGCTTGAATGTAACAAAAAGGTGTAGGAAGGGACTGAGCGCGTGAGATGGGACCTTGATCTCCTCCTGCCCTCGGTACTTTTTGTTCTCAGGCCTCCGTCCCAGGGACCGTCCACCATCAGCTCTTCAGCATCCAGGCCTTCAAACTACACCGGCTGGGGCTCCCGCTTGCAGGTCATGGGACACTTAGCCTCCATAATCGCATGAGTTACATCAATCAATCAATCAATCAATATTGTTGTTTCTGTTTCTCTGAAGAATCCTGACTAATACAGACGCAGAAATTGTTCCCGCAAGGGAACCTTCTGGAGAGGGTTTCCTGGAATGAGCAACATCTATTTGGTATAATCCAAGAAGCTTCCAAATACCTTTCTCTACTAAAGATCTCCTCTGCCATCCAGCCAGGATTTTGGAGCCCTCTAGTCACCTCTCCTTTGGGCTAGAGCCCTGAACATATCCTTAGAGCACAAACAGTACCCAGTATCCCAGGGTTTTGCTGCAGTCTTTGGTTGTTTTTTTTCATTTCTATACAGAGAGGTAGATATGTGCTATATCAAGTCTGAGGCCCATTTATTTTTATCTTTCCTTTTTAAAAAATTTTTAATTACAGTTTACGTTCGGTATTATTTTGTATTCATTTCAGGTATGCACCACAGTGCTTAGACAATCATATACTTTACAAAGGTTTAAGGTCCCTTTAAATATAACCTTTTATGATTACATTTTACTACTGTCTTCCATGGATTAATCTAGTGAAGTGGCTTCCAATATCCAGATAAACTTCTGAGAGAAAGTTGTAGGGTACAGGGCATTGCAGTGAGCACAGCTGCTCTACCCAGTCATTCCTATGCCTCGATACTCCTGGCTTAGCCACCTTCCAGGGGTCAAACTCCTGCTCTGTCTGCTAACTTGAATGATGCTCGGCATCAATGAAGTGTTTAGGCATGATGATAGGGATATTCAAATCTAATAAAGGCTCAGGAAAGAGACAAGAAAATCTAAATACAGGCATACACTGGCAAAATGATGAAAGAGTTCTTATTCCAAGGCTCCAAACGGAAATACATGAACAAATAAAACATAGAATGGCAAAGGAGCTGTTATACGCACAGCAGGCCGAGTTCCGGGTGGGCATGGCCTTTCTGATCCTTCTCTTAATCCCTGGCACCTAGCACAGCCTGGCATATCATAAGCACACTGTAAATGTTTATGGAATGAAGGAAAGGTGCATTCCAGTGCCAGCAGGGTGGCAGTTCCTTACTGTGCACATTAGACCCAGCCTGGGTAAGAAACAGTCCCAGCTAGGCTTTAAATGTAACACCTTCCTAAGGCACCTTGGCGAGGAGTGGAGAGTGAGGGTGCAGAGAGGGAGGGATGTCACCATGGGCTTCCCAAAGGTTCTTCCTGTCCTTTATTTGACCCTAGGAGTACTGCGTAGAAGCGGGTGGAGGAGTCAGTCTGATTTAAGCTTTAGGGAAATGCACCCTTTTCAGTGGGAGTTGTCCAAATGAAGTCTCCAAAGCAGAAGAAAATGGAATCTGCCCTTTTTCTTCTTGTGTGTGTCTGGCCTTCTAGAAAATCTTAAAGCCTGTATTTTGAGCATTAGCTGTGCCCAGGTGCAGCCTCGTCTTTCATCCCCATTAAAACCACAAAGGGGACTTGTAATGTGCCGCAGAAAGAATATCCTTGTAAGGTGGAATTTACACATCTGGAGGGCTTTTAATGAATGGGAAAAAGGGGGATGGTTACCTGGCAACCCTGAGTAAGTGCAAATTAATCCATTTTTATTTGATGTCAGCAGGGCGGCCCGAGTCTTCCACTTGGCTGGGACAGAATTAAACTGATGATGCTCTAGTGGAGTTGTGGGATTTTGTTTAATTTTAATTTCACCCTCATCTCTATGCTTGGCATTCAGTCTCCCCCAGCCCCCGTGCCAGCACACAATCGCACCGCATTGACTCCATGGTAGGCCTTTCTTTGCAGCAATTATTCTAACTCATGAATCCTTACAAAATGTTAGTGAAGTGGGCCAACTAAGTACTATTTCTTAATCTGAAGCTTATGAAGATTAAGGAGTGCAGTGTCAGGTTGCCCTTTGGCATTGGCCCAGAGGAAGGCAGAATTGTCAGGCTGATAACTTTGTTTATGACTCCCTGTAATTGCACCTTGTCTACACAGGCTGCAGACGTCTCATGGCGTCCGGCCTTTGATCTAAAGATAATTTATATGAAAGTGTTAACAATACAGTGGTATTTGTTTTAATTTGATTAGAAAAAACATTTTTTTGTTAAATGCCATTGCATTTTTTGATACACTGAGTTTTTGTTACTGTGGAGAAAAATGGTAGTTTCCTTGATCGGTAAGGAAGAAATGATAGTTGCAGGCAGAGCTAACATCTCTGGGCCGAATACATTAATTTTTATTGAGAAAGAATTTGGTTAGCACAATTATGTTAATGTCGCTTGAAAGTTTTCAAAGCTTCCATTGGTGACCACAGTTAATTTGGGCGAGTTGTCCTATTTTGGGGAGTTGTCCCATTCTGTAGCACAGGGCAGCATGCGGACTTGGGTGGCAGAGCCCTGATTCTCATTCCAGCTGCTAGTGCTTCACCATCTGAGTCTCAAGTGTCAAATGAGTTATCGACAAGCACAAAAGTCAGACCCAAGTTTAAATTCTATGGCTCTATGATTATTCTTAAATGGGGATCAGGGAATAACTATAGCTCTGAATTAACAGAACTAAGTGCATGTGTATGTGCTCCAAAAGTCTTTTTATTTGTTTAAATGTTCTCTTTTTGGTATTTTTTTATTCCTTTGGTGTTTTCTATTTATTGGACGCAGCCTGGAGGTCCCTAACCCCTGACTTAGTTCTTTTTTCTAACTCAGAACACCGCCTGGCTGTTTTGATTCCAACAGCCACCTGACCAGCCCTGTGCCTCTGCATCACGCCCCCCACTTCCTTCATATGCTTGCCAATCAAACCTGTAAATTAGGACAAGACATGTAAGAGAACAACACTTTCCAATACACATCTTAATATAGTTTCCCTGGCTAGAGATTTTTCCCATCAGAATAATGAAGTATTTAATATAATTTTTCTAATTCCTCTATTGTTATCATGGTTTAAAAACAAGGATGCTTGTTTCCAGATGTCTTGTTCGACAGTACCCAACAACACATGGGAATATTTTGTAGTGGCTGACAGGGTGGGTTGAAGAAAAATAAAAAACAGATGGACATATATTAACTCTATCTGTTCCTGGCCCCGGCTCCTCTAAGGATCCTAGTCATGAGATTTTTCTCTCCTAATTTTATATCACTAGGCCAACCACAAGCTTGGCAATGAAACAGAAGAACCCATTCTGAGTGGGTTCAAACATTCTGTGCATCAAGTCATGTTATTCTGTGTATTGCTTGGTGTTGGGCAGTATTTCATATTAGTCGATTTCTTGATGGCAAGAGGAGACCTAGAAATCTGAGTAACAGTCTCCTTGACCAGCCAGTCCTTCTGGTCAATAATTACAGGGAGAATTAGTACTCAAAGATCCACTGGGTAAAGCTATATTACTTCCTATAAGCCAGAACTTGACCTTCAAATCTGGAGTGGGCTCCTCCGTCTGTATGAGGGACCATATCAAAGCCTTTTTGGGGAATAAGATCTAAAGATAGGCCAAGTGTTATACCCACACCCATGTTTATTTCAGCATTATTCTCAATAGTCAAGATATGGAAACAACCCAAATACCTGTCAGTAGATGAATGGATAAAAGAGGTGCGGTACATGTATACAATGAATAATATTCAGCCACAAGAGAGAAGGATATCCTGCCATTTGCCACGAAATGGATGGAACCTGAGCACATTATGCCAAGCAACCTAAGTCAGACAGAGAAAGGCAAGAACTGTATAGTATCATGACTATGTGGAATCTAAGAAAGTCAAGCATAAAAAAACAAAACAAAACAGAGTAGGATGGTGGTTACCAGGACATGGGGGCGGGGGAATGAGGTTGATGTGTTTAAGGCTATAAACTTATAATGAGTAGGAAATAAGCCATAGAGGTCTAATGCCCAGTATAGGGAATATAGACAACAGTATTATATTGTAATAATGTACTGCGATACATATTTCTTCAATGGCAATCATATTACAATATATAATGTGTCAAAGTAATATACTGAACACCTTAAATTTACAAAATGTAACATGTCAGTTTCATGAAATAAAAAAAATTAAATGAGTTGTGCTAAAATAAAAATGAATAAATAAATATTTGTAGGTCCAGTGGCCCTATTTCTCTGGGTTCGTATCCTGATCTCAGTCTTCTGGATCTTTACTCTGATTATAAGAAGAGGCCCGAGAAGTAAATAGAAACAGATCCAGTCCCACAAAGGGACAGGGCCTCAGGCATCCTTCCCTTGGACATCACTGGTCCAGTGACATTTGAGGCAAATAGGCCTCCACTCTCAACTTGGAGATGTTTCCAAGCCTGCCTCACAACACCAGGCTCACAGGCATGTTTCAGATTTGGGTGCCCTACACAGAGTCTGAAATAAGGATTCTTTTCTAGTGATTTACTGAGTGAGTACTCTCAGAAGAAGCCGGGTAGGGAGGCAAGGAAGAAAGCTAACTGAGGAAGTTGTTTAACCTAACACTAGCTTCAGCCTGGTTTCCTGGGCAGTCCCTGGGACACAAAATACCCTGAAGAGTTGTTTACAAGATGAGGCAGAGGGCAGGCCAGTCAGTCATTGGCCACTGGCTGGGTGTGGTAATCTTCGACTTCTGTTTGGCCAAGGGCAATTCTCTCCAGAAGGGGGCAGCTGTGAACGCTTTGCAGTCAATAGTCACAGCAACTAGGGCACCAAAAACACCCACAATGCGTGGGAAGAGAGAAAAGCAAGTACTCCGAATATCAAAGTTACTACAAGGAGGAAACATAATTTAATTTCTTCACCCTCTTTACCCAAAGCTCTGCTCCTTAAAATGGGATGTTCTTGACTGACGTGTATCAGTGCTTCTCCTTCTTGGGCGTAGAGCTGGATAGAAGGGAAATTTTGAACTATGCCCCAAGGTTAGACAGTATGTTCAACATTTAGACCCAAAGGATTCTGCATAGGATCTCTCTGGCAATATGGAATAACAATATGGCTTTGCTAGTTGTCAAGTTAATTTTTAACAGGAAAAATTGTGATGAACCTGGGACTTTGTCTACTTACATTTAGTTACATCACTTTTGTTTTGTTTTGGAAGAACAATCTTCAGTTTTGGAAGATTGTTTCCATTCTTCCTAGCTTGTATCCAATAACAACTTCCTAAGAGGAAAAAAAAAAGGCATTAGGCTTCTGCTCATCGCATTAGTTTCTTCGGGGTCTCAAGATTTCATGGATTATCAAGATATATTATCTTAGTTATAGTGGGAAAAATCATAATCCCTCAGAGCTGAATTATTAGTTTTCAAAAGTCTTTCATTTCAAAAATGAGATTCTAAAGCACAAACGTTGGATAATATCCAGAATTAATTTGTCCCAGAGGTACAGGAAACTGGATTCCGTGCTATTGATTTTAATTTGCCATACTGCCACCATTGGGTTTTTGTTACCCAAGTATTCCCTTCTTATCAGTGATGACTGTGAAGGTATTTTTGTTAATATTATTCACAGGCTTTTTAGGGAGAGGAGGGTCTCCTTCTAACGAAGAGAGCAGGAAACTGATTAAACTGTGTTTGCATGAATGGAAGTCATTATGTTTAAGTGGTCATCTAGGTCATGTCTCAATATCTGTTGATTTCTCCTCGTGAATGATCATTAAGTAGATGTTTGCTTGTGGCAGGCCATATGTCTTCCTCTCTTCCCGTACATGTTAGATCCTTGCTTTAGATTTTATGTTACATGGCTGGCCAGAGACCTGAGAACACAAGACTGGGATTCTGGCATGAAGGAGACAGAGGCTTTGCTTAGAATTAAAGTTTAAAGTATGTTTTCAATCCAACTTTATCAAAATTCAGCACTGTAGGATTTGGGGCAGGGGCACATCAAATACAGCAATACTATGATTCTTACTTTCTCTGTGTATAATGTTTTTGGGAATCTAATGGAAGAGGATGGTTATCTTCAAGATTCAGAAATCTTTGTGTCCCCTGGTCAAATATTATCCAGTAATATAAAAATCACAGCTAATAGTCTTATAATAGTGCTCCAGTTGATGCACATTATGTATTAACATTGAGAATTTCATAATAGACAACTTGTATCTCTATGGTTCAGCAAATCATTACAGTCACTAATACAATAAATATTTGTTAATTAATTGAATTGGTATGTATGTGAAAGGCACTAAGGCATAGTACATTAAGCCTCATCCTCTTTTTACACAACGGATTCAAATCTGGTTCTGTATGTTATTAGTTTTAAGACCTTGGGCAGTTAACTTACCTTTTTTTCCTGACTCAATACCCTTATTAATGAAATTGTAGAATTTACATTAGAGGACTATTGTGAAAATTAAATGATATGCACACATGTTAGCATTTAGCATAAATGACTCTATCGTTATTATGATTCTAAGGGTTGTACACTTCTCTCAGGCTAGCCTCTGTACCATGATTTCAGTATATATACAACCGCTTCTGGGGGGAGTTCTGGATTAAAAGATAAACAGGGCATCGTGAACTTAACCACCATCAGCTACTGTGGCTTTGCAGGCTTCACAGTGGAGCAAGTGTTATTCTTTTCCTTTTTTTAATCTATCAAAATAATTACTCCTCAGGCCAACCTGGAGGTTAGGCAACTGTTTGGGGAGTATGTCTGACCTTGGAAGCTCATAGATTTCCTGGGTCTATCCCTTTACAGTAATGGTTTGTTCTTGCTCTACATTATTTGGGAGATAAGAAGACTTTTAAGTTGCATAAGTCCATTACGATTGACTCAATTTGTGTGACAATGTCTGATCCATTAATGAGCAACCCAGATGCTGGGAGCAGTCTATGGTTTAAAGATGCCAAAATACTATATTCAGTTTGGGGAAAAAGTCATTATTTAAAGTTCTATTTAAAGCTTGGGAGAAAAGGGAATGCTAACCAATTTTTTAATATAGATGAATGGCTGTTAAATTAATACACATCCCATAAGGGCTGCTAAATTAATAAACAATGTTTGCTGAATGGTAGTCTGTCACTATTTTGAAAAGTTGGAGTCATTTAATCACATATTAATATATTGAAGTCATTGAAAATGTCTTGAGCAAAGGATTTCCCCCAAAGCAATATAAACAAAGCCCAAATAATGATGAAATTATTGTTAAATGTCATCTTTTCAGTCTAATAAATGATCTAAATGGCATTAAAAAAAATCTGCAAAGCTTCAATCTACAAAAACAATAATACTAGACTTTAAAAGTGGGATTTAATGCAGTGGTCACTGCCTAAAAAATACATGTGAAATTATACTTTTTATTGTTTAGAATGTTATTGTTCTAAAATTACCTAAACTTTTAAAGAGGTCACCAAAAACATTAGATGCCATATTTTGAAGTCAGACAAATCTGGGATCAGGTTGAGTGAAGAAAAAGACTCTTGCTTTCTTCTCAGTTCTTTAGATTAAATAAAACAGCCTTCAGGTCCTCAATAATTATAAGTAGTACTGTATTATTTTTATATATGTAATTTTAAATGTGATTAATCAGTGAAAGTTTATGGGCCATTGTACCTCCAATATTAGTGGACCCCATCCCAGTTCTTGGCCTTTTCACCCTCAGATCCAGTCCTCACCCATTCTTTGCTCTGGATGGGGACTGAATATATTGTATTTTATAGGAGGACTGATCCCCATCCTCATAGGCTACCTTTTCTAGGCTCCCATGTCTTCTGTGTTTATAAGTGAGAGGCAGAAATTGGCTAGAAATTGGAGTGTATTCATTTACAATTTTTTTACAATGTTGACAGAAAATTTTTTTTGAGAGGGAAAGAAGAGAATGAAATACATGAAAATAAAAACTAATTGTCTTCCCAGGCAACATTGTATTCATAGGTAATGTTTGTTTACTTAGTTAATATGTACCTCCCTGCCAGTCTGTAACCATCATGAGGACAAGGATTATGTCTGTGCTGATGGTAACTACACACCTAGCACAGTGCCTGGCCTATGGTAGATGCTCCATGCATATTGTTTCTTTTTTAATTTTTAGTTTTTTATTGTTGACACCATTACAGATGTCCCCCATTTTCCCCCCTCTTTGCCCACCCCCACCCAGCCCCCACACCCTTCCCCTGGCTTTCACCGCGCTACTGTCTGTGTCCATGGGCTATGCATATATGTTCTCAATACACATTGTTGAATGAGTAATTGAGTAATGAATTACTATTTACTCAGTCATTTAACTAGTTACCACAGTGCTTGGATTCAAAACCCAATTTGGTCAAACTTTAACTCTGTAAACTTTTCATTAAATTATACTGTATTTGATAATCTTATGGTAACTTTTGAAGGGCTATATTACAAAATAAGAATTAATTTCATATTCAACAACAAAATAATGCATCTTTTCTGCCCAACTTAAATAGTGAATTCCTTGTCGGAAGAATGACGACCATGTTTGATTGTTCATCTTGTTCATAGTGATTGTTCCACATGCCCATCTAGAGAGAACATGACACCTGCATCAATAATACATTAAAAAAACTATTTATTGGCCACCTTTTACATGCAATATCTTGGGCTAAACCCTTCAGGGACTATAACGAACCTAAAACATGAGCTATTCTATCTTTCAAACAATTTCTAATCAAGAATGCAGTTGTGGAAAAATCCACCCATACCTACAGACTAACAATATAGTTAGGTGTTTTTATTTAGTAAGACAAATGGACTAGATAGAAGAGAAACAGGATGGCTAAATTACTTTGACTTCTATTCCCAAAGATTACAGCAGAAGAGATATCCCCAACAACACTATTCAAAGAAACAAACAATTCTGGCTAAAGTATTAAAAATAATTTTTAAAAATATATTCCTTGGTATGAAAGGAAAGAATAGAGAGAGCCTCAAAGTGAAAAAAAATAGAAAGAAAGGAAAAAGAAAAAAGCTTAACACTGACTATCATCTTAAGGGTTTATGCTGGGCCCTGGCAAACTGGGGTTTGAGTTTTGAAAGTGGCGTTAAGATGATGGCTTCATGGAAGCATATGTAGATCTAGGGATCTATCGTGAACTAGTGTCGACTATTGTCCACAGAGTCAAATATATGCAGCAGGAGAAAAAAAGTGGGTTGCAAAGCAATACATGCAGTATTATCTAATCTTTCTTTATAAAATATATATTACATATAAGAAATACACCAAAATATTCATCTCTACCTAAGGAAGCTGTAGGTGATTTTTATTTTGTCTTTATATTATTGTATATTTTCCGAAGTTTCTGCAATAAACCTGCTTTGGTTTTGTGACCTAAAATGTATGTTTAGAACTGAAATTTCTGCTTGGAATTTAGAAAACTGGAAAGAGAACAGGTCCCACTCATACATTCAAGAAACAACAAATAAGGCAGACAGACTGCAAATTCACAACTTTAATCAATCCATCAGAAAACTGAGTTCAGTTCCCAGAGACTACAAGAGCTGGAACATAAACACTTATTTATCTGGGGCAGACACAGTTGTGCACTAGTAGGAAGAAATTACCTAAAGTTATTAAATTATAAAGGCAAAATGTGGACTAAATATAGAAACCTTTGGAGAGGTGGATATAAAGGGAATTTTCATCCACTTGCAGGCTGTTCAGCTCAGAGCTCACAGGTACTCTCAGAAATGACTGACAAGTGACCTGGGGAGGTGTCTAGCATGGCACAGGCGAGGGGCAAGGAAGAGCAAACAACAGCAGGAAAAGCACAAAACCTCACCAAATTCCTTCTTCCTTATGGAAAAAGATCCTTAAACTCTGTGTGTATGTTGGGGGGAAGTATAAAGTCTAATAAACACTGCCTACCTTAGGATGCAATGGAAAACTCACTGTGGCTAGGAAAAGTGATCAGAAAAGGAAGATAGAAAGAAACAACCACCTCCGGCCCTAAGGGAAGGGCAGGAACAAAGCAATGGGCCCAGAACTATATAGCTGGGAGACAGATAGGAGCATGGGGAAGGCCATACCTCCAAGATACACTGCCTAAGACTGTAGCTTAATCAGATCAGCACAGAAAGCTCTCCACCACTAGACCAACAAATATCAGTAAGTACCAGTGGTGTACTGTCAGAGAGTTTTAAGAGCCTGAAGAAAGACCCTCTCTGAACTATAATGCAAAGCAATGACTTAAACTTAAGGGTGGAGCGAAAGTTGAAAAAACAAGCAAACAAAAACCATCCTGGCAAACCAAGTTTTGCTACCCTCCCAAATAAGGTATTACAACTTGAGGAATGTGAAGCTTGTGGTGCATTATGGGAAAAAATAGGAACAACAACAACAACAAATAAAAACCCTCAAACTCTAATGCCTGACTAAATTATAACAAATCCCCCACATTAAACATCTAGGAAAAGAAAAGCGTGCTCATTTTCAGGCATAAAAACTATTTACTTCAGCTACTACTGACCTACATGAGATGTGTGGCTTTAAACAAAAACTTATAAGACTTTTGAAAAAGCAAGGATGAGCAGCACAGCAATTAAAAGAAGCATAACAAATATGACACAGATGTTGTCTCTGCCAGACAGGAAATTTAAAAAAGCCTTAATAAAAGTTAATAAAATATGCCAATGGCTCTAGAAAAGGTGGACAACATGAAAGACCTGGTGGGAAATTTCAGCAAAAAAATCAAACTATGAGAAAGAATCAAATAGAAATACTAGAGGTGAAAAAAAAAAGTATCAGAGATAAAGAATGTCTTTTGATAGCCTCAACAGTTGAGGAAGGAATCAGCAAACTTGAACATAGGTCAATAGAAATTTCCTGAACTGAAACACAAAGAGAAGAAAGATTGAAAGAAATAAAACAAATAGAACATTCAAGGCCTGTGAGTCAATGCTCGATGATCTGTCAAATGTGTAATTAGAATCTTGGAAGTAGGAGGGGGAGGAGGAGGAGGAGAAAGAGGAGGAGGAGGAGAAAGAGCAGAGCAAAATAAATATTTGAAAAAATAATGGCTAAGAATTTTCCAAAACTAATGACACATGATATATTCACGTGTTATTTCTGCTATAACAAAGTACCGCACATTTATTGGCTTAAAACAATGCAAATTTATTATCTTACAGTTCTGGACTTTTTTCTTGGTAAGGGGCATAATTCATCCTATTGTGCACTTAAAAGAACAGGTCTAAGGAGCTCAGAGAATATCAGCAGGACCAAGAACAAAACAAAACACCCTCCAAAACTGAGATTTTTATCATACAAATATCTGAAACTCAAAGACAATAAAAAACATCTTGAAAACAGCCAGGGAAAAAATATGATTCATTATACAGGATGGTGCAAAAGCAGGTTTATAGTTATTAGTATACAAAACACAGAGTTTAGTCTTGTATTATATTTATTAATTACTGTATTACTGTATTCACAAAAGAGGGGAAAGGAATGCTGAGTTATACAACTGAAAATTTCTGACACTACATGTGAAGCAGTATAATATCATTTGAAGGTAAAATCTGACTAAAAATGTGTATGTACCCAGATATAAAGTAGGTTGGTTTTCAGGTTTAGCGGTATCACCTCAACCTTGAATGGATCTTTCTCTGTCCCCTCCCAAGCCGTCCTCAGTGAGTATCCACCCAGTTCCTTTCCAAGATTTGACTATTTCCTCTTGATTTATAGAATGATACAGTTCTGTTTGTTCAAACGTCAACTGATCATAGACTTTAAAACCATGAAACTCCTTAAAAAGACCGCCAAAATGTGAGATGTTAGGAAGTAATTCCAACTTAGTAAAATAAATGTGATACCCTCACAGGGAGAATTGTAGCCATTGAGAGAGCCAGTCCTGGGCACCCTGGGACTCCTGCAGTGAAGTTTGTAGAGCCAACATTCAGTGGGCTGGGGGATTGTTGGGGGTCTGGGAGAAGGGAGGCTCTAAGGGCAGTTGAGGTGCGATAGGGAGTGAGAAAGATTGGAAGCAGATTCAACCACTTCTGACAAAGATGTGGGCTCTTCTGTTACTTTCTTTGTGGTCGCATACTTGGCAGCCATTATAAAAATAACTAAAAATAAATACACTGTAATACATAAGCAAGGTTGGGAAGTGACTATGTGTTAAAATAACAAAATTAGAGCAGAATATTAGGTTGAATTAAAATGAGAGTAAGATAAAATAAAGTTAGAATAAATAAGCATAAAGTGGAAAATTTTAAAGAGCCTAAAGAAAATCTTAATAAAGACCATAATAATGGTATAAAAATACATATTTGAAATAAAAAGTAAAATAATAGAAACTCGATCTTTGAATAAGTAGTATAAAGTTAATTTTAAATGGCATAAAAATAAAATTAATGGAAGATTAAGATAAAAGTCTAAAACCAGTAAATAGTCAAAAGTGTAAAAGATATTAAGAAATGAAAAAAGGAAAACAAAAATAATATATGACTGACCTTGTTGAAACTATTTTTAAAAGATGAGCAATACTAATAAAAAAAAAGGAGATGACAAAAATGTATAACATTATGAAATCCAAAGGATATATGACCACAGGCACAGAGGGCAGAAAAATTGTAGACTACTATATAAAACTCTCTGCAATTATTGACTATATCATACTCCATGTTACCATGTTGTACTTCCACACACTTTCTACCTGTAGTATTATTTTTTCTCTTCTGTAATCTCTTTGCTTTCATCTCCCCTTTACCAAATTCAACTCACATTTCATATCTGAGCTTAAACACTTCCCCCACCCCAGTTTATATGCAGGGTGCACCACCAGCATTGAGTTTGCAAACCCTAGATGGGGCATTTCAGATATGATTCAATAATATTAGAAATTCGGGGGACTTCTAGTCAAGATGGTGGCATAGGTAAACATGGCTTATGTCTTTGCAAAACCACATCACAATTACAACTAAAATATAGCATAACCATCACTCAGAACCATCAGAAATAGAGCTGAATGGAATTCTGACAACTATGAAATTAAAGAAACCACACCCATCCAGACTGGTAGGAGAGGTAGAGATGTGGAACGAGCTGGTCCCACAACCACATGTGGTGAATAAAAATTTGGGAGGGATATTTTGGGAGCAAGGAGTCCCAACCCAACACCAGTCCTCCTTAGCCAGGTTTCCACTACCAGGAAGCTAAGTCCGCATAACTTCTGGCTGCAAAAACCAGCAGGGATTGAGTTGGAGAAAGAAACTCTTGAAGACCCAAGCAGTTTCTCTTAAAGAACCCACACACAGACTTACTCAGACTCACTGCACCTGAGCTCCAGCACCAGGGTAACAGCTTGAAAGGCACCAGTGGCATACAGAGAGAAACTGAAGTGTCTGGCATCAAGCAGGGAGCTGGGGGACAACTTCCCCTAGACAAAAGGCAGGCAGAGGCCATTGTCCCTTTTCTGAGCCCTCCCCCAACATAGCCACAGAACCAGCAGGTAGGTGCCATAACTGAGATTCCATCAACTTGGCTAACAGTGTTTGCTCTGCCCAGGAGATCCCCTGAGACTCTGTCTCACCCAACTTACGGGCCCACCCAAACTTTTAACAGTGACTTTTCCATATGAATAACTGATCTTGGCTCATGCTTTACAACTTCCTAAATCTTATCAAACAAGCAACAGCTGGCCTCAGTAAGCCTCTAACCCCATACCTCTTGCTAAGTGCCCTCAGGGTTGGCACTAGCAGAAGCCAGCCTAGGTTCACAACTTGGCTTCACTTGGCAATATCCAAGCCCAGTACAAGTAGCAGCCATTTCAGGTTGCTTTATAGCTCATGCAGGGTGGCCCCAGGCAGAACACAGGTGGGGGATGACCTTGGCTTGCACCACCTGGGAAACCCCAGAGCCTGCACACCCAGTGGACAGCTACAGACCATGTCAGAGCACCACCACTCTGCCCCTACACAGCTGATTCTCCATGGAGGGCAGAGGTTGGAGTCCAGTGGTCACAGCCAGTCCTGCCTGGGTAAATTCCTCCCATTGAGCTGCCAATAGCAATAAAGGCTCATCTACAAGAGCTAGATGTACCCATCCCACACAAAGAGTACACCCCAAGGACTCAGCCTGGGTGGTAGGGGAGTCTGTGCCACTGGATCCTACAGGACACCTACTACATTAGGCCACACTACCAAGAGAGTGAGTCATAGCAGCCCTACCTAATACATAGAAACATGCACAGGGAGGCTGTCAAAATGAAGAGACAAAGAAACATGACCCAAATGAAAGAACACACCAAGACTCCAGAAAAACAACTAAACAAAATAGAGATAAGCAATCTATAAGATGCAGAGTTCAAAACACTGGTTAAAAAGATGATCAAGAAACTTAGTGAGGACATCAACATCAAAAAAAAAAAAAAGATCCAGTTAGAAATGAAGGATACATTAATTGAAATAAACAACAATTTACAGGGAAACAACAGTAAGGTGGATAAATCTGGGAATTGAATCAATGACTTGAAACATAAGAAAGCAAAAAACAACCAATCAGAACAACAAGAAGAGAAAGAAAATAAAAAGAAAATCAAAAAATGAGGATAGAATAAGCAGCCTCTTGGACAACTTCGAGAGGTCCAACGTTTGCATCAGGGGGGTGCCAGGAGGGGAAGAGAAAGAGCAAGAAATTGGGAATCTATTTGAAAAAATAATGAAAGAAAACTTCCCTAATTTGGTGAAGGAAATAGATATGCAAGTCAAAGAATAACAGAGAGTCCCAAACAAGATGGATGTAAAGGGGCCCACTTTCAAGACACATCATAATTAAAATGCCAAAGGATAAAGATAAAGAGAGAATCTTGAAAGCTACAAGAGAAAAGCAGATAGTTACCTATAGGGGAATTCCCATAAGACTGTCAGCTGATTTCTCAAAAGAAACTTTGCAGATTAGAAGGGATTGGCAAGAAATATTCAAAGTCATGAAAAGCAGGCCATATGGCCAAGATCGTTCTACCCAAAAAAAGACATAATTTAGCATCGAAGAGGAAATAAAGAGCTTTCCAGACAAGAGAAAAAGTAAAAGAGTTCATCATTACCAAACCATTATTATATGAAATGTTAAAGGGACTTATTTAAGAAAAAGAAGATCAAAGCTCTGAGCAATAAAATGGCAATAATACATATCTATCAACAATTGAATCCAAAAAACAAACTAAGCAAACAAGAACAGAGACAGAATCATGTATATGGAGAAGGTTTTGATGGTCTTCAGATGGGAGGAGGTTGTGGGGGAATGGGTATAGAGGTAAGGGGATTAAGAAATACAAATAGGTAGTTACAGAATAGCCATGGGGATGTAAAGTACAGTGAAGGAAATGGAGCAACCAAAGAGTTTATATGCATGGCCCATGGACATGAGCAATGGTGGAGGGATTGCCTGCAGAAGTGGGGCTGCTGGGAGCAGCAGGGCAAAAGGATAAAAATTGGGACAACTGTAATAGCATAATCAATGAAGTTAATTTTAAAAGAGAAATTCAACTCTCACTAAGCATGTTTAATTAGCTTATAGCATGACATGCAATCCACATGTATTCCTTAGAGTACTGTTTCTATTGGCAAGTGTAGTCACTATTTGCACTGGCTCTAGAGCCCAATTGCCTTGTTAGAATTCTAGCTCTACCAGTTATGTCTTAACACCAAGAGTAAATTATTTAAGTTCTCTGGCCTATGTTTCCCATTTTATACATGAGATAAAATTGATACCTGCCACATTAGGAAGTTGGAGAGATTTGGTAAGATGATACATGTAAGATACCCCAGTCCCAGAAACAAAGTGAACTCTCAATAGACAGAGATAGTAAAATTATTCAGTGAGTCTGGAATTATTTTTAGAGCTCTGATAGTGGCTGTAGTTTTAAGCTTCCAAGAGGATATTGTGTGTTCAAATGTTTCTTTATGATTTGATTTATAAATGATATAAAATAGGGGCTTTCTTTAATAAGGTTTGCATATTAGCACCACTAACTGAGCTATCATGATGTAATCCTGGCAAACCACTTGGGCTTGCCAGAATGAATAACCGAGTGAGCTAGATCATGTGGTTCTATTGAGCTATAACATTAGCGGCAAGTCAGTAGAGATTTCCAAGTATTTTTCCTAGTGTCTGATTCGCTTCAACTCAATGTCAGCTGTTCTGAGTATATTTGAATCAATTCTGTGCAAGAAGCACTCTGTTCTGAGAGAATGCTGGGTAGCAGTCTCAGCTAGTGGAATGCTTGTATGCTTGCCCTACCTGGCTTTCACCCTGTTTCTTTTCCCCCCACCAGGAGTGGGCTGAAGGTGGAGGCCTGTGCTTAACTCAGGATGCCAGCCATGACAGGGTCAGGGGAGGTCCCCAAATCTGGGGCTGGGATGTCTTTATGAGTTGGGAGAATATGGCTGAGGGGAGCTGAAACTCAGCACCCCCACCTTCCTGTGAATATGAGGGTTTCTATTCTCAGTCAGACCCAAGTCACAGTTTCTTTGATTTTCCCTTTAATTTACACATATTGATTTGATTTTTAAAAAGTTGTACTTGAATTAGTTCTGGGGTGTGATGGTAGACACAAAAAAAATCTTAAATTTTCAGTCAAATATTAGCAAATGATAGTATTTAATATTTTGAAATTTTTCTTAACAATAGAAGCTTATATTTATTTTAATCAAAATATTTCTGTGAGACAGAGGGAAAAAATTGACTATTTTGTTTTATAGAGGAATTTAGCCATAAAGAGGTTCAGTGACTTGTACATACCCAGGACCCCGAGCTATAAAATGTAACATTAAATTCAAGAGCATTCAAACATTGTGTCTTTGTTTTCCTCACCTTCTTCTTAAGGTCACTGCAAAAGTTTAAAAGGATGTTGTCTTTATATCTTCATTATCTGGAGGTAAATACTGTCTCCCCCTGGCTCTTTCTTATTAATAAAATTCTCTCTAGAAGAATCCATATTAAAGAATACATGGTGACATGTTTTGACATCTGATTTTTTTCTTCTTGTTGCAGGAGGTAAGAGGAGAGCATCTGCTTCCTAGGGTACAATGTTCTGAACTCTACTTACTCAATTATTTAAATAACCACTTACAGATATAAAATACGGTCAAGTTATTCAAGTAACAAGACGGGAAAAATCCAATCAGTATAAGCTCTCCTATTTTCAAGTGTTAAATGGCTATTTATAACCTTTGTTACAATCACTACCATTATATTACCAGCACTTTTTTATAACACCTTAAAAAGCTTGCCTGTTTCCAAGAGTGGTATTATAAGTATAATTCTTTATTCTACTCTCATTATAACAAGAGGAGGTCAATGGTCTAAAGGGCGGTTTCCTATTATGAGAGGATAAAAACTAAAATCAATAAATCTCCAGATCATAAATGTTGCTATAGTCTGGCAAGGTTGAGAAAATTATGAGCCGAGCCTCATGATGTCTGGATATTGTAGCTTGTAAATTTCTAAATACATATGTATGTGGTTATGTATATACTTGCTATGGGCCCTTCCTAGAGTTTGCTGAGAAATGTGGTGGAATTTTGTTCAGTATTGGTTCTGGGATCATTGAGAAAATGTTGGTAGAATATGCCAGTATCCAAAAATGAAGATATGCCATTAATTTATCTGGGAAAATGTTCCTAAGGTTATGAAGTCACACTTTTCCCTTTTGAATTCATTACTTTGATCAGGAAACTGAAATGAGATATCATTTGCTTCCATTCTATAAATTATGAATGTTGAGATTAATTGGCAAAGCTTTTGCCTCTGTTAACAAATGTTCACATATAGTGGCGATAATTCTAATAGTTCAATGAAAATAAGACAGATCACCAGAAACCTAATAAATTGGCCCAATTGAAGATAGTATATTTAAATCATTATACAGTTCAGCACAATTTTCTAGGCTGTGTTGCTTGGTGATTAAGTGCAAGGATACTGAGGTCTAGCCTGTCTGTGCCTCATTTTCTTCAACTATAAACTGGGGGTAATAAAAGTTCCCCCATAGAGAGCTGTAAATGGGTAAATAATTATAAAGAGCTTTATACACAGTAAGTACTATATATGTGTTGGCTATCTTATTTATATAGAAATCTTACAAGTAACCCAAACAGAATGGATATTAAATGAATGATCTGAATTGCTCTAAAGCAGAGCATGACAACTCACCTTAGAGGTGGCTTTAGGAATATGAGGGGTCACTATAAAAAAGATGGAGAGCTATCTGCTAGATGTTTTTCTAGGTGTTGAGCCTATAGCAGTAAACAAAAAACAAATACATATATAACATGTCAGGCAGTAGGTGCCAGGGAGAAAAATCAAGCAGACCAGAGGACAAAGCATGATGAGGAGGTATAAATTGAGATCAGGAGAAAAGATAGAAGCAAATTCACTACCTAAAAAGATGTCAACCTCCACTGAACCCCATGTATCCCCCTAATTGAGTATCCTGATACTCCAAGAAAATACAGTGAGAAATGTCAGGGCAAAGCATACAAGGGGAGAAAAAGGAAACTCAGACTGACAAGGGTGTAGGGGTATAACTAAACTATAAGAAATGCAAAGTCTCCCTCACTGAGCATTTTACTATCATAGGGCTATGGAGAAGAGAAATAGCAGAATCACAAAGTTTTATAGAATATATTAGGGCTGTGACAAAGGAATCCTTTACCTATTCACAACTCAGCTATCTTGTAAGTTTGCCAATCCAGAATTTAGTCAACTCTGCTGCTCTGCTGCTCAATATCTAGGAACTCTGCTGCTCCCACTGAAAAGCTGTTGAAAAGCAGTGATAGGAATCCCAGAATCCATATATTAAAGTCCATGCTTATTCATAAGAGAATCCAGTGACTTAACCTTTCAGAAAACTCTGACAAAGAGAGAGGTTTCTCAGCCTACAATATATTAGGTATAGCAATTAAGGGTGGATTTGAGGAGGAGGGCAGGACAATCTAAACTGACAGCATGAACAGAGACTCACGACAGCAACAGTTGACAAAGCAAAATAATGAAATGCAAAAACAGACATTCCGAAAGCACAACTGGGAAAGTAAAAACACTTGGAATGAGATACTCTCTTACTCTATAGCACATTAACTGAGAGTCAAAACAGCTAAACCTAAATGCTGGGAAAAAAAATTAATAAAAGGAAAAAAAGGAAAGAAAAAGTGAGTGTGGCCAAAATTCTTCATCAAAATAGGCAGGCAAATGAGTACAGTAAACAGTAAAGGGACAGATTCTTCTATCCAGTTACAAATCATGCTACGTGAGTTCTGAATACACGAGGCTTTCATGGAATCTAATTGACAGGGACATCAGAAACATCTTCCATAATTTGTACACATTGTTTCGCACATGCCTACCATTAATGCAACATGAGGAAAAGTGGAGACATGTTTTATAACACCCTCAAGAAAAACCTACTGTTTAAATCCAAGGACAATTTGCATGTTGTGAGAAGTTCAGCACGGCTTCTTCAGTTTGGAAACTACTGAAGTCAATTATCAGCAAGTTTCTACTCCATCCCCCTCTTCAGCCTTAACCTCATTCGCCCTCTCTGATTTCCACCAGACCGTTTTTAGAAGGTGGGATAAGGTAGTGGGGACTAAAATAGGAACATGGCACCCAGAAATAGACACTCTGTTCCCAGGGATTTACCATCATTATCTACTAAATAGTTGGCCCCATATTTTACAGGTACTACTGTTTGCAATGCGTCCTTCCTCCTGGGACACAAAAGTTTTTTCCAAAAGGTCAATTTTGGAAAGCCTGCTGAAGACATGGGTAGGTGCTCATCTCTCTTACAATGAGAATGCACCTTCTATGATCATGTGAAAACCCCCCCAAAATTGAAGATGCACAGGAACCTTCCACATATTCATTACAAAGGACTTTTATTGTTGCAGTGTTATTACAACTTTCTTTCTCTACCCCATAAGTACTAAGTACTCCCTATATCCTAATCCACATGTCTAGCCACTTCCGCAAATGCATGGAGGGAAGCTCAGAATTTATTTTTATAAGTCTGGACTGTGGTTACCAGTGGTTTGCTAAAACGCAGTGGGAAGCTAGAACCAAGAAGGCCAAGGTGAAGCTCGGTGTTCTCAGTTGGGGCCTGCCCTGCTAGCACAGCCCTGATGTATGTAAATATCTGGTAGCAGGGACCTAGAGTGGAATCCAGGATCAGAAGGTAGGCAAGTAGTCCAAAAATTGAACATACCAGTTTTGGGGGGATGGAAACAGATTGAGGAGACTAATTTGGGGCTCGTTGGAAAAGCCAAGGAGTGGATCAAAATTAGATAACAGCCATGGGACAAAAAGAAGTTAGAGGTCAAAGCAATACAGCAAGTCTCTCTCTTTCAACCTGCCAAATACCGACTTTCAATAGCTGACATACATTTCTGTACTTCAGCTTTCCTGCATTAACTCCCCCTCTCCTGGCATAAAAACACAAGTCTTCTGTGAGACAACATAGTTGGCAAGTGGGAGTAGGCAGACATCTCACGGGGACTTTTCTGAGGATTATCCATTTTCATAAATTATTCTCAAATTGCTCTATCCATTTTAAGGAGTGAGGAGTCACTTGGGAACTTATTTGATCATCAAAAAAGGTTTTTTTTGGTGCTTTGCGTTTAGAACGAATAAACGTTAATGGAAATTTTATTAAGGTTGACAGTCCACTATGAAGTTCAATGTACTGCAAGCCGAGCTGGTAAAATACTCTTTAACAGGAGAGAGAAATGGGACAATTGAACTAACCCATCATATCACTTCTCAACGGTGGCTCTCCTGGGAGAGGCTCTGTTAAAACCTGTTTGTCATGTGCCCTGGGCTCTTTGATGGTTTTCTTTCTTAGCTTTGGACTCCAGGAACATATTCAAGATATAACTTAACTCGACTATGTAACATCTGCTATGGGGTTTCAAAACCACAAAGCAAGCACATTTAATGATTCAAAGTTCACAGCTTTATCAACAGCAACAACTGTTCACAATCAGAGTCAACATGCCATCACCGCATGTTATTGACGTGATTGTAAATGGTGCTGATGATTACCACATTCGCATGGTACCTTCCCCAATGATCTGTTATTCAAACACTAATTAATGAATCCTCTCTGGACCGGTGTGAAGAAATACTATAGCACTTTAGTTGGTTGGTTTTACAGGCAAGCGTGTTAAATGACTCTGCTAACTTTCTCCACTCACCACTCTTGTTATCTTTCAACTCTCCACTGCCCCAGCTCCTGTGCTTCCTGAAGCTAAGGGTATTTAATGTCAAAAGAAAAGAGCACATGCAGTGTGACATTCGGATGCAGCATTTCTGAAATGTGTATTCAACAGTATAGTGAGATGCTCCGCTCCGTGCAAAGATTTGTCAAACAAGCTTGGGGTTAAGGCATCCTGTATCCTCCTTGGAGATTCATGATAACATTACCCTATTAAAGGCTGTAAGTGTTTCCACGGCGTGGGTCTCTTTTCATTTGAAGTTGAGGTTTCAGGAAAAGGATAAAAGGATTTAAGAAAAATCGAGAAGCGAGAAGGAATACAGAAGAGTAGGTGAATGATAGTTGTGTTTGAAATGACGGGCTCATGCAAGGGAAATGTAGTCAAATGAAATCTCCAACTTGTTCGAAAATGTTTGAAGCAAACAGATTTCCTTGGACAACAGGAATGCCTTGCATAAGGAGATGATTTGAAGTCTGCTTCTGACTCTGATACTAATTAACTGAATGGCATAAGTCATATAATCTCGTTGGGATTCCTTTCCTCATCTTTAAATAAGATAAAGTTTTAATCTCATTTTAGTAAGGTTTTGTTTTTTTTTTTCTTTCAAAAATACACTTGAAAGCCACTTACATTTTTGGTAATGTCCTAGCATGACCTTTAGTCTTATTTGGAAGAAAGTAATGCTCTCATGGACAAAAGAACATTTTTATCATGTTCAAATTTTTAAAAAACCAAAAAGGCATGTTGGGGGAGCAGTGCTGTCACTTGCCTTACTGACTTTATCACAGTCCAGATTGTAGTGCTCAAGTTTGCAGCCCTAGAATATTGCTAGTGGGTTTATCTGCAGGAGTATACTCCAATTCACAGGCCTCTGTAAGCACTTCTTTCAGCTTTGGGAGTGTGTTCTCTCCTGTGGAATCTGGGAGCGAAGCCGTAGCATCAGAAGAGGTCTTGGGTCCCATAGAATCATGACATGGGGTTTGTTTTGTAACTCAAGTGTTTGGTAGCAAGGAACCATGGTTACCCCCAAAGCAATAAACTTAGTCTTGGGACCGCCTAGGTCACATCCTTTTCCCTGAATAATGCACCTCTTTAAGTCTCCTCTTCTGAAGATCCATGCCTGACCAATCTCTTTGTTGACTTCCCCTTTTTAAAATTTATGCATATAAATCCCTGCAATGAGGTCTTCTTCTGGCTCTGGTGTGGAAGACAGTCTATCTTCCTTAAATCCTTTTTTAAAAAAATCTCTAAACTCTTCCATTATTTTTTGGTTTTATAGTTTAACTCTCAGAAGGCAGTTCTACCTTCTTCCTTTAAAGCCAAGATCTTTGTAGGGATGGGGGCATTTTGTAACCCTTTTATATCATCCATACAGAAGTCCACATTTGTTGTAGTCTGGAGGGACATAACTGAGGTCCTCCTATAAACCCCAATCAAATTCTTTTCCTGTCTCACATTTAACTGTGACGATATTTGTGAAGGGCTTTGCTTCAAGCCTGGCACACAGTGTTTAGTAAATGTGCAACTAAAAAAAGAAAAATACATATAAGTACATAAGAACCACCAGCAGGGTTTTGAAGGTTAAAGGAATAAATTCTTTGCCCAGCTATACTATACTATTATTAAAAAGAGCAGAAGCAGATAAGAGCTTTTTTGATTATCAGTTACCTTATCATTAACCTAAGAATGATCTCTTCTCAAATGAATTACTCTAAGGAACAAATGAAATAATAAACAACATAGCAGTGTACTTATAACTTGTAAATTCTAAGATACATTACAGTTATTCAGTTTGTTGTAATATTCAAGAACATCTAAACTGTAGATGGAATTGGAAAGTTGCAAGTGATAAGAAAAATTAATTTATGTTAGACCAATCCAATGCGTTGAACATTCAGGATCATTTTGGCCCAATGCACAGTTAATTGGAATATCAAATCAATATTAGGACCTGAGTTGGCCTTTTTGTAAACTCCTAACAGGAGGGTGAAAACAAGTGAACTATGTTGTCTGTGGGCGGCCTTGTTATTAGATTGTGATGAATGTGGCTGTTAAACATTTAAGCAAAAAGATTTGCAGCTTTCAGTGCCATAGGGAACAGCTTTCTCTGTGTCCTTACCCAGTCAAGTGATACAAAGCAAACTTGGCTGCTGAATAATTTCATGTAATTGTACCCTGGAGAACTGAAACATACAGGAAGGAGGTCTTTTGTGTACAAGTACCCATTTAAGAAACTACAATGGAAAATGAATACATCTGTTGGTGAACACTTACCTGCAATTATCTTTAGCTGAAATTTCCAAATGTTGAACATAATGAAAATTCTCTGGGTGGAAAAATGTCCCTGGTTAGCTTCAGTAGCTACTCGTTACTCTCTAAATGTTCTTAGCAGGCAAACTGAGCAAAAAAGAAACCTCTTTTATGAAAATATTACCTGCAAAGCACAGGGGCAGGTTGGCTAGTCTGTCGCAGGCAGTAATTCCTCCAAAGAGCATTGTGGTTTTGTGAGGGGTTGGGGGGAGCTTCCCTCCCTCCCTCACCTGTCTGAGGCCTTAATAGGCATGTGCTTGATTTGGGGGAACTCTCCTGTCAATCTCTGAAACTGGAATTAATTGGTGTGGGAGACAGTTTCAGGTGAACAATTAGGATTTTCTTTCTCAGCAGAGGTGTTAAATATTTTACACCGCACATTACACATATATCATGCTTTACAGCTGCTCATTAGCCCACACAATAGACCGAGGGAGTGCTCCACGCTATTACCCTCCTGTGATAGCTGAGAGAAAGCTAAATAGAAAGGGGGCGCCCTGGGCCACACTCTGTGTCAAAGGCAGAAGTGGAACTAACTAGCTGTTACCATGAATGAGACCACAGGCTTTAGACAACTAAATACATACTTAAATTATGCTCACAGAGAGAGCTCGCCTTCTGTGCCTTCTCTCATCCGACTCCTTCCCTCAACGCTTCGTTGGAGCCCCTCCCCGTCATTGCATAGAGCTGGTCCCTTTGCGAAATTTCCGGGGCATGCCTCATCTCTCACTGCTTGCTGTATCTGGCTCTGTTCCCCAAGTTGGTTGCCAAGATTCTCCGCTTATCCTACCTTGTTGTTGGTTTCTCTTCCTTCCTTCCCCTGGCCCCCCCATTCTACCTTTGGGTGACTGTGGGAATCTCCTCATGTTTTATCCTCTATGCTCTGTTTTGGCCATGTTGCCTCATCACCTATGACTATATTCCTTCTTAATTGTTATAACCAAGAATTCTCTGGCTCTCTGACCTTTCTCAGAACTTTTCAGTGATCTGGGGGAACAACTTCCATAGCCCTCACTTGTATACATGCTGTTTTGCATCCATTTTTCTCAACCTTTTATTATTGACCATCTGAAAAACTGATCTTAGAGTAAGTACTCAAATAAATTATCGCAAAAATTGACAAATAACCTAGATGTACAGCCATTTGAGAATGGTTTAATTTAAAATGCTGCAATTCACTGCAATTTTTAAAATGATTTTAATAAAGATAATAGAGAAATATAAAAAAATAATTTTGATAAAATGGTAAGTAAAAATACAGTGCAAGCTGTGTTTATTGTGATTAAATTAATTCATATGCCTATGGAAAAAGGCTGAAATGGAATATAGGAAACAATAATATGGATGATTTTGGTGATGAGATTATTAGAGCTTCCAAATGTAAAACATTTCTGTAAAGTTGTCATACTCTTTTGATAATAGTCATCATTTTGACCCAATCTCTGATTTATCCCTTTCTCCCTACCCAAATTATTAGTACCTTTACTAACATTGCTTTCTCAACTTTAAATTGAGGTCTCTTTCAATTCACAATTTGGAAAATCTGTAAATTCCATCTCTGAATAAAAATAATGATCAGGATACAAGGTGAATTACTATAAGGGAAGGTTATTAGGTTAAAGTTATGAACAGAATTTGTAATGTTTTCATTCAAACTAAAAAAAATCAGTTTACTCATCTAATTTAAAAGTTTGAACTAGAAAGAAAATTTATTTCTTTTATTGCCTTTTTCTCGATCTAGAAAACCGCATACTCTGTAAACTGAAAGAGCCCGGGAGCATCAGAAAGTCAGGTAGCCCCGCTCTCTAGTATTAAGATGTTTCACTCTCATGGTTTATTTTTCCTACGTCTGTGGGATTAGGTGTCTTTCAAAGTAGCCGTTTGAAAAAACAAATGCTGCAGTTCAGGGTAGTGCGAAAAAAACTTCCTTAGACAAAAGAACTAGTGCCTTGTTTTCCTTCTGGAGAAACATGGCATAAAATGCTTCAGCACTAATTCCGTCTAATTGTTTTTTTGCTGTTGTCATCTATGTCGCAATATTAGCCTTTTCTGACCCTGCAGTGTGGTCTCTGGAAGTGCGTGCTTGAAGGGTGCCCCTAGGGCTTGGTCCAGTTCTTCCAGAAGACCCCAGCTGGCCCTCGTTAACAGGTCTCACTTCCTTCGGTTCTGGTTCTCGGTCTGCCTCTTGGCTGGAGGCTTAGGGATCTAGGCATTACAGGTGCTGGGTCTGATGCTGAGCATCAAACTGTTTTGACTGTGTTTATGCTCAAGATAGGGGTAAGGTAAAACTCTATGGGTTTTAGGCTTTCTCAGAGGCCTGGGATTTTAGCTCTGAATCCAGTCTTGTTGGACTGTTAATTCTGAGAACATAAGCGTGGCCCTTACCGCGAATGTGGTGCCTCAGTGCCAGAGCTGAGCCTGCCCTGAGCGGAACATGGAATGGTTCAATGTTGCATGCAGGTTATTAAAGATTCTGCTTACTTTACAATGGTCTGTTAACAGCTCTAATGTCTTTAACATGTGCAGCCTATTGACTTTTAAGTAACATTTTATTGAAGTAACTGCCGCGCTTATTAGCCCGTAAGATTTACGCTTCATTTTCAGTCCTGGATCTGGGGGAAGGGGCAGCCTTCCCTTAAATGGTGAGGCGGCGGGAGTATTGTGAGATAAGAGATGTTCAGTGTGAATGGGAACATCTGTGGTGCAGTAGGGTTAGGAAGAGAAGCAGCCCGTCTCCTAGGATTTGGAGTGTGCCAAAAGGTCACAGAGAAACAATCACATCTTCATTAATGGGACTAAAATTTGGAGAAAAAAATATTTGCAGATGTGGCCAGTGTGAATGGCTTATGTCGTGGTTGTACTGTTTTATGGTTTCAGGTGGATAGTTAATTTCAATGAGTGCGAAATTTCACATAAACGAACATACAGAGAACTATCAGGACTGACACCTAAATGTTCCATGCTGCTTTTCGTTAGGTTTTTTTGAAAAAGAAAAGATTTTCCCATGTGAAATCTTTTTACTGCTGCTGTTACCTCTTGAAACACAAAGAATGATGCCACTACATGTATACAGAGCACTGTGCACAAGGTAATTCAATATACAAATCTACAAAAATGTAGAAGAAAATAGTTTGAGGACTAGTTGGCATTCACTTGACCCCAGGATTTGGAGGTTTATCAAATAATTAACTGTAGGATATAAAGAAAACTTTAGTGTATTTAAAATAAAATTTGATTTCATATTAAGTGTGTTAGAAATATGTTTGTAAACAGTCGAATATCTGCATAGTTTTTTTCCTTGTTGCTGAGGAAAATAGTTGTACACATGGGAGTTTATCTAATAAAAGAGAGTCTTCCCCACAATCATTTATTAGTGATCTCAGTACAATAGGGTGGAAATGAAATCTTCAGGTGACTCCGCCGAAGAGCACAGAACACAGAGGCGAAGACTGGGTCATGAGGGTAGGTGTGAATGTGACTCTCACGATGAACAGACGTTTAATGGTTTATGGACAACTCCATGTTTCTCGTTTTTCAAGTGGGGGCTCAGAAATCAACTGAGCACAAGGCAGAGTTTTCTCATAACTTTTCCAGACCAGAGATAAAGCTTTCTTGAACATTTATGGGAAACACTAAAAGACAGATAAGAGCCCACAGCGAACCCTGAGTCGATGCTATTTCTTCTGCTTCGAGACACATCTCTTCCTTTCTGAGAAATCCTATCGCCCATGCTTGAACTGACAGAAGACTGTCTATCATAGCCATGGGGCTTAAATTACCAGCTTTTCAGGTCTGCAGAGACTTTCAGAAATGTACTAATATATTCACAACAGGAGGAAAGTGCCAACAGAAACAGATCCTGGATTGGTTGCCAAATAGAATGACAAAGACTGTCCACCAGACCACACGCAACTCAGTCCCCTGCAACACACACTTGTTTTGCTTTATCCACCTATCAGCAGCCCGGCAACGCTTCATGAGGGGACTAGATGGCTCCTGCCACTTAATTAAATTTTGCACTTAGCTCAGTGACTCAGAATCTATGTTGTTAAAAAGCATTTCTTCCAATAGTTCAGTTTCCAAGAGATGTTTACTTTAAGAAAAAATAAGGGGGGGTTGGGGAGTAGGGACAGTCTGCAAATAAGAGTTAAAGTTTATGTTTGAAATTGTGTTCTGGTGTATATATCATCTGTGCATAAATTGCATACAGATTTCTCAATTTTTTTATTTTATTGCATGTTTTTTAAATTGCATGAAATTGTTTAAGATAGCATTTTAAACTGCTGTGCTGTAAGAATTTTTAAAACATGCAATGCCTGACTATTTAGTCAAGGGCACTGACCTCTTTTCTCTTAGATTGTCAAATTAAAAAAAAACAAAAAAAAAACCCAACAAAGCAATAGCCTTTCAGTGCGAATGAATCAAAATTATACCTATTTTTTGGGTCAAATCAGCAAATACATATATTTTGGTGTGCCACAGAATTTTAGTAATTAGATTTTGTGTGCCATGAGATGAAAAAAGTTGAAAATTGCTGGTTTAAGATAACAAAGCATTACAGTAAGACTAAGATAACCTCTCTATGCAAAGCCTGGAAAGTCAATACAAATTTAATAAAGTCAGTTTCTAGTCTGCTGTTTTCTGGAAATAGTATCTTTTACAGAGATTGTGAAATCACAGGGGCTCACATCAACTGGGAGGATTTTTTATATTTAGATTATATATCCTGAAAACTCTTGATCCTGACCAGAGCAAGCCAGGCAAAGCTCCGCCTAAAATAGCTGAAGAAGTCCTGAAGCTAGCTGCCTTGTCTAAAATCTAGGCATTACAAAGCACAAAAATGAAATGCTACATCCTGGAAAGCATCTGTGGTGTCTTATTTAACTTCTGATTAATTGTAGCTATGCCCCATGTAGAAACAACTGATATCAAGGCTGAAAAAGATTGGTGATTATAAATTCCAAACATTTCAGAAACTGAGTTTTTGCAACCTTGGTTAATGCTTTAGTCCTAACACCTTTAATAAAATCAAGGTGACAGACCATGAAAACATTTACTTCAGAACTACAAGCAAATCTGATACTATTGTTGAAAGATGCCTGGGGGCACGTGGACGAGGGCTCAGCAGAAGAGAGGGCCGGAGAGGTGGTGGAGGTGGGCGGCCGCTCTGCCTGGGACCCGGATCCTTCAGAAGGACTGCAGGGCTTTGAAATGTTAAACCTGCTAATAGCGAAGACGCTGGAGACCTGATCACGGTAAAAAGATGGTTATCCGAAGGCAGATTTACTTTCTCATACAAATTAGGTTATTTTTCTGATGTTCAGTAAAATGTGGTTTCATAAATTAATGCCTGTACAACATGAAGGAAGCTGAAATGTGACCACGAGATTTTTTCACACCGGAGTTCACAATTCACGCTTCGTCCGCTGGTCAAGCCTAGACCTTGAAAATGTAAACAGGCAATTTCACAACTAACTAAAATGTTGATTGTTAATCACATAACCTTTTTCTACTTCCAAATTGTGTATTTCATAAAACAACAAGAAGGAGTTTTGTAACTACCCCCTGGATGGGAATCAGGGAGTAATAAAACTTAGATCTTTTCGGGGACCTGAGAGATTTCTACTTAGCAATTTTGGTGTTATCTAAGAAAAGAAGAGGTTCTGATCCATATCCATTATCAGGACTCCATTGTTTTTATTGGCTAAAACTGGATATAAAAATCACAGCATATTTATTTCATAATGTTGGGACCAGTGTTTATTTTAGAGCTTATTCTTTTTTATTTTCTACTGGGTTGTGATAGCTTTATGAAAAAGTCCCTACATGTAATGAAGGCTGGAGATATAGCACTTCAGGGACTTCAGAATGCCAAATATTTGGATATTTCCCAAACAATGATTACTTTGGAGAGAGAATTGAGGTCTGATGTTGCACAAGTAAAAGTAGAATGACTGCACTGGGACAAAATGCTATGTTCCTTGAGAAGGTGACCGGTTTCCTATGCTGCTGCATAAAATGAAGTCTAAAAAGCTACAGTTGTCTTTGTTCTCATATGGCAAGAAAAAAGAATTGTTCTTATTATTAGAGAAAAATTTAGTCTAATTGTATAATATGAGTCGTATCTGAAAAATAAGTGAATTTACAGACAAATGAAAATGCCATTTGAAACAAAGAAAAACAGTGGTTTTACAGTGGTGTTTATGTTTAAAATTTTAAATAGTCAAAATGTGGAAGATTATTTCTAAATTTAAGTCCATGCAGATGCTGCAAAACTGTCTTAAAGAAATCGGAACTAACTACATATGTTCATAGACCTATTCCCACCCCTCCCTCTCTCACACTATCTAGTACCATATTATGTAATCCTACTGGGAGTTTGGATATCCATTATTTAGAACTATAGATATCTTCAATTAAAACTATCTTAATTTAAAGCAACATTAATGATATTGTATACTACTATCTCTTGTCAAATTCTGTGAAAATTTTGCCAAAATTGTAATCAAATATTTAGTTTCTATAAAATCATGTTTTCTATTTATGTTGCTATCTACAATTGCAATACATGCTATTAATTAAAGAAAATCTGTTCTTTCATCATTATCTTCTAATTTGAAGATTATTTTTAAACCTATTTCTCTGTGTTTATATATATATGTATAAAATCATGCTGTTCTCCACATACAAGAAAAAAGCATTCCATTTCATTTATCTATGAATTTAACATATCTGTTGACTTAAAGTTCAAAATAGGAACAAATAATGATTTGGAATATTGGAAGAAAAATCTAATAAAAATAAATTTCTTATATGAACTACCAGAATCATGGCAATTCCTTTTTAAATAAATTTATTTATATTGTTAATCATATTAAGGCAATTGTATGACTCTCTAGAGACTGGAGCCTTATAAAGACTTAATGACTCCTTATTAATTTTGGATATTGACCCCTTATCAGGTGCATTGGCAAATGTGTTCTCTCATTCTGTGGGTTGTCTTTTTATTTTGTTGTTGTTTTCCCTTGCTATGCAAAAACTTTTTAGTTTGATATAATCCCATTTGTTTATTTTATCTTTTGTTTCCCTTGTCTGGGGAGATAAATCTGATAAAATATTGCTACGAGCAATGGCTGGGGTTTTGCTGCCTCTGTTTTCTTCTAGGATATTTATGGTTTCAGGTCTAACATTTAAGTCTTTAATTAATTTTGAATTTATTCTTGTGTGTGATGTAAGAATGTGGTCTAGTTTCATTTTTCTGCACATATCTGTCTAATCTAACACAAAAACTCAACACAGACACACACGCACACACACACAAACAATTAAAAAATGGACGAAGGACCCAAATAGACACTTTTCCAAAGAGGACATACAGATGACCAGTAGACATTTGAAAAGATGTTCAACGTCACTAATCAATCAGAGAAATGCAAGCTAAAAACCACAATGACATATCACCTCACGCCTGTCAGAATGGATATCACCAATAAATCAACAAACAACAGTGCTGGCCAGGAACCCTTTTGCACTGTTGGTGGGAATGCAGGCTGGTGCAGCCACTGTGGAAAGCAGTGTGGAGGTACCTCAGAAAATTAAAAATGAAGCTGACTTTTGGCCCATCTATTCCATTTCTGCGAATACATCTGAAGAAACCCAAAACACTGATTCAAAAGAACACAAGCACCTCTATGTTCATCACAGCATTACTTATAATCACCAAGATATAGAAACAGCCCAAGTGTCCATCAATAGATGAGTGGATAAAATGACTATGAGACATTTACACACATGGCATACTACTTGGCTATAAAAAAGAAGAAAACTTTATCCTTTGCAACAGTATGGATGGACATGGAGAACATTATACTAAGTGAAATAAGCCAGTCAGAGAGAGACAGATACCATATGATTTCCCTCGTATGTGGAATCTAATGAACAAACTAAACCAACAAGCAAAACAGAGACAGGCTCATAGATAGAGAGAAGGATGACAGTTAAGCAGGGGGAGGTTAGAGAGTAGAAGTACTGAGCAAAAATGAAAAAGGACTCATGGACATGGACAACAGTGTGGTGATTGCAGGAGGGGGAAGGGGATATAAGGGGACTAAATGTAATAGAAAAAAATACAGTAAATTTTTTTTTAAAAAGACAATGACCCTGCAGATTGTAATGTGTGTGTGTGTGTGTGTGTGTGTGTGTGTGTGTATGTGTGTGTTTAACCATTTCAATAATCAGTTCTTAATTTAAAAAACATTTGATTACTCCACCCTCCATAGTTACTTCTTCATTCACAGAGTCTATGTGGCTTTCAGCAGTCTCCATGGCTAACACAGTCACAACATAAATCTGTAGAGAGTTTTATCATTTTCAAGGCATTTTCATACACATATCCTTGAGGGGTGGGCAGTTTCTGTGCTGTTCTACAGGTGAGAACACTGAAATATAGGAGTCGAGTGGTCTCCACTACTTTCCAGATCCCAGTAACTGAATAGGAAATACAATTCAAGTTTTGAGACCTCTAGCCTAGACTTAGCGATTTTTAAAGACTGGTAAACATACAGAGATGTGTCAGCTCCCCAAGGCCTGGAAAATCTCCATGGAGAGCAATAGTATAAATGAATTTTAACATCCTTCTTCCCAGATAGCTAATTCCAACTGTGAGAAAAATCATTCAGACAAACTGTGTCTAAAAAATTTTGAAGATACAGCTTTTTGACCTTGGGGGTAAGACATGGCGCTGGAACGAGGAAGTGTTTGGCACTATTGTCTCCAAGTCAAAGTGGCCATCAATTGCTGGAAGTCCCATGTTCTAAGTGTTATCCCACCCGGTATAGCTCTGATCAAGTTCAAATGCTAGTTGTACCACTGCTATATCTGCACCTAGAACAAGCTATTCAGTCTGAGCCTTAGTTTCTTCATCTCTAAAATGGGGATAATAGTATCTCATTTGTAAGGTACTTACAAACAATAACTTTATTGGGTGATTTAAAACAATATAAATTTATTCTCTCACAGCTCTGGAGGTCAGAAGTCTGAAATCAAAGTATCATCGAGGCCGCATGCCTTCCAAAGATTCTGGGGGATAACCTTTCATTGCCTCTCCCAGCATCTGGTGGCCCCAAGTGTTCCTTGGCTTGTGTCTACACGAGTGCGATCTCTGCCTGTTTTTTTCAGATAGTTTTCTCCTTTGTCTCCATTTCAAATATCCTTCTGCCTTTCCCTTATAAACATACTCGTCATTGAATTTAGGGCCCACACAGATAATCTAGGATGATCTCAATTTTGAGATTCGTAGCTTCATTACATCTGTACAGGTTCTTCTCGCAGGTAGTACAGATTAAGACATGAGTATATCTATTTGGGTGGCCACCATTTAATCCAGTACAGTGCCTGGGAACAAGCCTTTTTGCTCCATACCTCTTATTATATTTGATTTAGACTATAAAATGTGGTCAATTCCAGAGTGATTAGCCCGATGGTTCTCAATCTTGACTGAACATTAGAATCACCTGAGGCATCTTTTAAAATCCCAATATCTGGGCTGCGTTATACACCAATTAAGTCAGAATCTCTGGGGTATACCACAAGCTTCTGTATTTTCTAAAGTTCTCTGGGTAATTCCAATGTACAAAGTTAGGAACTGCTGGACAAAGGTGCAATTGGAGGTTGATTTTTCTGGATTAAACCAGAATCTTTGGGCTTCATCTGTTCAACAAAACTAGTATTCTGTGCATAGGAACATAGAAGAATTCATTGTTTCATCAGCTCCCCATGCAAATCATGTTGTTTGACTCTCACATACCATTTCTGACTATGTTTTGTGACAACTCTCATCTGTAGGGGCAGAGTTTAACAGGGTTTAAAGCAGGACTTGATGGAAACAAGATAAATCAAGCTCCAATTTCATGAGCTTGTTTATTCAAGAACACTCTTTGTAATAAGGCAGGATCTAGACATAACCTCTTGTTTCTAAATCTAAATTAAGTGAAGGCTTTGGGTGATGTTGGGAACACTGTATTGCTGGAAGAACACTTTTTGAAAGTTCCTAAGTATATCTTCCTAATTAAAACACCATAGTGTTTTTTTTTTTTTTTTTTTTTCCCAGAGCTCTTGGGGTGTTAATTTGTGTAGGAGATAGTTGCTGTGTTGGGCTATCCAGAGTATTTAGTAAACTCTTCTTTCAGTTTTCTTTCAATACTGTTTCACATGCTGACCTCTTTGGATTACAGATTTCCTTTCACAGCAAAACACCAGAAGAACTTGGGAAGGAAAGCTGGCATGGTTCCACTTGACTCAGGAAGCCAGCATGTATCACAATCAAATACCACCATGATCCAAAGCTTATACACAACGAGCCCCTGGTGATATGTATGTTACATTCAAAACTCTTCTGTTTTATACCTGACTTGGCTATTCAATCATCAAATGCAAGTCTTCAAGAAGCTCCATCAGTGACCCTTCTGTCCTTATAACCTTACTATGTCCTCTCTGAAAACATGATCCCAGAATCCAGTCTAAGACCTTCTTATCCTATAAAGAATACATGAGATGTGATCAGGAATTATCCAGCCATGTACTATGAAAAATAGAGATATTTATTGAAGAAGATTCAAGGTACAAGAAACATTGTACAAAGGACAATGATGTCTCAGTTCCCTTCAAAGTAGGCACCTTGGGACCTCACACAGTTCTCCCAGTTGCCATCAGCTGCCCCGCCACATTTTCCTGAATCTCGTTGATGGTCTGTAATCTCTTCCCTTTCAAAGGTGATTTTAGTTTTGGAAAAGCCAGAAGTCACAGGACACCAAATCTGGGCTGTAGGGAGGTTGAGTCACGTGGGTGATTTGATGTTTCACCAAAAAACTCTGCACAAGATGTGATGCATCAGCAGGCACATTGTCAAATGATGAAGCTGCCAGTCACCAGTTGCCCATAGCTGTGGCCTTCTGAATCATCCGAATAGTTTCTGCAGAGGAATGTTCAAGCTGAACACAAAATTTGATGCAGATTCATTGCCCTACTCACTCAGTCACTTGAATGTGACGGCCTCACAGAGCACATGCTCACTCAATGGCATTTTCTGCCCTCACTGACTAGTATAGTGATGTTTTCATTGTTCATGTGTGTGCATTCCAGTCCACTCTCCTTGGCTGCCAGGTTACATCAATGTCCTGCAAACTGTTCTCATTATATTAACAATGGTTGGACTTTTTCTGGACAGACCTCGTATACCTGGTTAAGCAGACTAGGGTATTTATCCCAGGGTTATTTGCTTTCAGAACACGCCCTTAAGTAAAGGTCATAAAACCTCAAATTTAAAAATTCGGGCATATATTGAGACATATTTTGAAATGTCAGAACGATGGGTCTCACGCCTTGAGATCACACAACATAGCTGTCCCCCTACTCTTCCTGCATATTAGCCTACACCTGGCTTGGCAGTGTTGGAGCATCCACAGAGTGTTCTGGGTGAAAGCAACGCACATGCACCCTGTCATTGACAGTGTCAGAGTCTCATAGACTCAACTGGAATTAAGGAGACTCAAGACCTTCTTGGGAAGGGAATGTGGATCCTGGGAAACTTGAGTCTTTTGGCCACAACAAAGAGGTGGGAGTATATAAACTCTAAAATTTCCATCCCCGGGGAGATGGATAAAAACATGCAAAATCATTCAGTTTATACTTACATAGATAGTAAAATTATATTTAAAAAAACAAGAGAATGAATATCACAGAAGTCAGGATAAAGGTTACCTCTGTGGGAATGGAGTTGATGTAATGAGGAGGAGGCAGTACAGGGCTTCTAAAGTAGAGAAGTGTTCTATTTCTTAGTTGATAGATGGTTACACATGTGTTTATTTTATTATTATTCTTTACATATATATAAATATTTTATATATTCTTCTTTATGTAAGCCATATTCCACAATTTTAACAGATATCAGGATTAATTTGAACAATGACATAGAAAAACACCTCATTTTTCTTCTATTTATTTCATATCGTATTTTATTTTGACAGTATGCTTGATTTATACATTCATGCCAATCATTAAATAACATTAACATGTAATATCTTTAAGTTGAAAAGTTTTCATGCTCCACTTTAAAACACAAGGGAAGTTTTTGTCAGGAGTGAGGGCAGAACAGGACAAACAATGACTTTGCTCATTCAAAAATGCTTTATTATCATCACCAATTTCTGAAGAAGAGAAATCTTAAGGGGTAAGTAAAGTGGCAGGTCTTCTGACACGAAGGAAGTCACTGGAAGAGAGAGAGTTGGGGCACAGGCAGCGACATGCCCTTTAACTAGTCTTGCTGTCCAATTTTCCAAGCGCTTTTTTCTGGGAAGTTTTCCATTATTTAACTTTTTCTTTTCTTTACAGAGTTTATATCTTTCTCCCTAACTGCTGCTGGTTTTCACCCCAATTATGCCTGCAAAAGCCATTAGTGAAGTTGGCTGGAAGGTCTTTTTGGAAAAAGGGGGTGTGTGGATCCAGAAATGCTGGACTAGACTCCGAACCTGGCCCTTTGTCCCAGTTCCCTTCCTTGGGAACAGTCTGAAGAAATGCCGCGGCCAGGGCTTGTTACATTGGTAAAGGGATTTTTTCCATTGTGTGCGGGAGTCTTGAGGACTTATTAATCTTGAAAAATGTAACAATGGTAAAAATTTTTAAATAATTAACACAAACTAATAGCCTTCAAGTCAGGGTTACTAAAACATTTTTATTCTGCTACTGTGGACACAAAAGTGGCAAGTAGAATTTCAATTATATTCTTCTCTTTTACTCTAAAAAGGTAGTTTTGGAAGAAACCTAGGAAAGACAATGTTCTTTTTACTTTAAATAAAAGACATCATTGGGGTGAAAATGGAGGGGATGTGTAGCTGTAAAAATTTTGTTTTTAATCTATGCAAAAAATTAATTGTCATTTCACAGTAACTTGCTGTCGTTCCTAATTTTCTTATCTATTAATGGCACGCACATTCAAATTGTTTTAATAGCCCCATAGGATTAATTGTATGTATTCTTATTTATTGGTTTTAGTAATTTTCGCAAACCTTTACAAAGTCACAATATTGAAGCATTTTATATACTGATTTTAGGTATTGAAATTGATAAGTAAACTAGAATTTTTGTGGGGATGAATTTGGTAACAGAGGCTCACATAGCTTTCTTTGTTGTGACAGTATTTACTCAGATCCTAACATATTTTCTACTCTAACTTAAAAAAAAAAAGACTCTTCTTTAAGTTACTGTACAGAGTATTCAAAGACACTCCTAAATTTAGCAATCGCTCAAGCACCAGTACTGAGAAAGTAAGTTTGGAATTGCTGACGTTTCGAATAAACCAAGTGCACAAACAATCATTTACCTTACCGTAACTAAGTAGAGAATATTGAGTGAAAGAGCCGAGCACACCCTGGCGGCGCCCTTCGCTCATTTGACCATGGGGTGGCGCTCTAAGGCCCAGATTTGCCCACCCTCGTCTTCATTGCGCTATTATAGGTAGCAAGGAATCAAACTTCTCAAGCTCTGTCTTGTAGCTCTTTGTCACTGTACGTGTGAAATATTTACAGTAAAAACCCACGGACCATACAGCACTGATGAAAATAACAAATTAATTAGAAATCGGTTGGATATTTGTATACTTAGCTATCCCAAGTTTGTTTATACAGGTGATAGAAATGGAGGTTTTGAATAAAAGAAATACTAGCACTATAATTTCAAGGTTAGAGTTAAATTTCTTTTTCTGAAAATATGCTAGTAGATTAAAGAAAAACCGTCATATCTAACTGGTAATTTTTAACTTTTTAATAAGTTATACCATACAACACAGTTAGAAAACCCAATGTTTCAAAGGGATTTAAAGTTGTCCTTGAAGTTGGAGTTAGTGTGTGTATTTTTTCATGATAAAAAAAGATTTCAAGTTAACATCTTCGTTTTAGTCTAGCACCTTGCACTACGCCCTGTGAGAAGTATTAAAGAAATATGCAAAGTCTTGGGATAAACTACAAATTAAATTCTTTTCCCCTAATAATCTCAATCTTTTTTATTGTTTAACTGGGCAGATATATTGCTCTGTGCAAAGGGAAAAAAGTGAGCATTCCGTTTTCCAAGGAAAAGAAGCATAGAGGATACAGTTCACAGTTACAGAAATACACATGATTCATTTTAAAATAAAGTCGCCTTTTTTTAATTTGAATTTATCGGGGTGACATTAGTTAACACAATTATATAGGTTTTAGGAGTACAATTCTGTAATACATCATCTGTATATCATATTGTGTGTTTACCACCGCAACTCAAGTAGCCTTCTGAAAGACAGTGGTCTGGTCAGCCATCAACACTGACCATTGCCAAGAAGAAAATGTTTACCCATAAACACAGTTTGGATCATGTCATATCTACCAATTTTTTTATAGTACTCATATTACTTAATATGTTACCATGGGCACCTTACCAAATTATTGAATGCTCTAAAAAATATGATTGTTGATGTCTGTGGCACAATCGTTTTTGACAACATGCTAACTAATCATTCATTGTGGAAGCTAATAATTATTGTAAATAAAATTGTCATGGATATATATGTTTACATACATCTACATACAGCATATATGTGATGTGTATATATAGATACACATAAATTCTGTCAAGCAACTATTTTTATGTTTTTAAAGAAAGGTTTTTTGTATAAAAATAATACATTTGTTCTTAACTTTTAAAATATTTTTTAAAAAGAAGCCATTAATTATGCAAAATTAGATCAATATAAGCTTATGTGGTAAAAATTGATTGGACATAAACATGAGTTTCTTTTTGTCTCGATGTTTAACTCTAATAAGTAGATCTGAGGCCAGATCTACTTGGATCAATTTTGAGATGCTATATTTCCATAAATACAAAGGCCACCTCCAGAGCTATTTGTTATCCAATTAATGTCAGGTTTACATACTCACCAGATTTGAAATATTAAACCTAATCTTTAAATGCTGATGTTTTATGTTATTTTCTACAGAAGTATTTGGATTTGAAAGGGAAACCAAGAGCTAGGCTGGAGAAAACTTTTATGCCCCAACTAACAAAGTGCCCTTCTTTTCAAGAGGCTTGTACATTTAATTTTGTACATTAAAACAAGTTCCCCACATGAAGGATGATAAAAAAGAAGACATTTTCTATGATCGCAAAATAAGTTTGAAAATCCGAAGATGTAAAAGGTTATGCTTGGATATAGGGTTAAGCATATGAAGTCTCCTTAGAAATTCTCTCTGTTTGGGCACGAAATTTTTCACAGGTTTTCAAGCATGAACTTTTTTTTTCTTTTTGTTTACACACATCATAATTTCCTACTGAAGAAAAACTTTTCCTTTTTTAAAAAACTGCCAGTGAGAAAATAAATAAAAATGTTCATAACATGAAACTAAATTTTCACACTTAGTTTGTCAAAACTAACAAGTACAGTTTAGAGCAGATGTTTCAAAATCCAACAACTGTTTTCATCAAACCGAACTTCATCTTTATTTGTTTTCCACTGTTACTTAAATGACTTTTAAATCCAGCCAGATAACAACTTGGAAAATTGAAGTATTATTATATTCCCACATCAAAAAAGGCATTTCTTCAACAAGGCAATTTTTAAGGGTTGGGTTCTATATTAGAGAGAACAAGATCCTTTTAACTGAGAACTTCCCTGAAGGTAAGAAAAGTTACATACTGTTAGGGCTTTCCTTTCACTATCATAGCCAAAGGAAGACAGGCAAAGAGAAATTATCTAAGCCTCCGAAGGGCAGTGACTGCGATGAAGAACTTGTTTTTTTACAGCACCCAGGCCACAGCCTGGTGCAGGTGTGTGTTGCCCAACAGAATCTGTCTGGTGGAATGAGCAGCACAGTGGAAGTCAAATCCTCCTGCTCTCCATTTGTGGATGTCTGTCATTTGGGGACAATGACCAGCACTATATTTTCCTAACCCAATATGGACAGAGAACGTGTTTGGATTGTATTGTGTGACATCCCCTTCTTTATGGAAAAGGCCCTAGAGGGGAAGGGGGTGGGGTTGGGCTTTTTAAGGATGGGTCTAATGGCTTCAGCTGTTATCACACTTTGCTGATTGTAATCACTCGTTTTATGGTTTCTTTTCCAGCTGCTCCAAAAATTCATTGCGATGTCTTCTAGGTTTATTTTTAATATCCTGTAATTCAAAGATCTAAGAAAGAAGAGTTGAAATAGAAATCCATGTTCCAATTCGCTCTCCATTTTTTTTCCTCATGGGGAAGAAGGGATTTAGGATTTGGACACATTCCTCAAAATCCTTTCTGGAGAAACGTGTTCTTTTCTGTAGGGAAGGAGCTAGCTTGCAGCACATTCACAGGCTTATTCAATTGATGGAGGAGTTGGGAAAATATGCTATGTAAACATGCAAAAAACATTAAAAATTTTTGTTTTCTTCAGAGCATTTATAATTAAAATGTTTCCTTTCTGATAGTAGTTGCAAAAATAGTATCCTGTTGGTATCTTAGGATTTCCAGATTTCCTAAATAAATTATTTTCTCTAAACTATGTATTATCTCTAAAACTTATTTAGTAAAGATTAAAAGAGAATAAACGGCTGTGTAAGCTGCAGAACACATTCGTACCTGGGAAAGTTAAAAGCTGGGGGTACAGAGTTGGTGTCCCGCAGGCGCCCCCTCTGAAAATATCTTGATTTACATTTCTAAATAGACTTACTTCAGGGAAAGTATAAGGTGTCAGTTTTCTCTGTTTTCTCCCGTCAGAGTAATCCTTTGAAGAGTTGGATCTAAGAAATGGTTCAGCTAGAATTATAAATTGTTGTTTCTACATTTTCTATTATATAGCAGTCATTTCCACTATGTAACAATCCTTTCAGTCATTTTTTAAGTTCTTTAAAAGCTCATACAAAAATCAATCAATAAACAGATAGATAAATAGATAAATAAATAAATAAATAAATAAATAACTAGGAAAGAAAGAAAACCTGCCTGTAAATCAGAAAGACCCAGTTTCGTGACTTCAGTGAGGGGTAGTTTTCCTGTCGGTCCACTGTCACCACAGCTGTCAGCAAGATGTCTTAAACATCCTAATAGTCACCAGGGATCAGATTCTTCCTTAACTAATTGTTTAGATCAGCTAATCTACATCCATCATCTGTAAAGGGCGGGCAGTCCCAAGCATCCTGTAATTTAGATAAAACTGCTATCCTGGTTGTAAACACAATTGTTTGGGTGACCGAGGGTCAGCGGACCAAAAACCCTACCTATGGGTGGAACAAGAGTGTGAACTGTAAACTGAGGACTGGGACAGCCTCCAAGCTTACAAGCCCAGACCACCTGCATGCGTCCCACCAAGTAGAAGATTCTGTTTCATTGACTCTTCAATATGCTAAGAACCCAAATAGAGCGGACAGCCAACATCACCGCTTAAGTCAGCTCTTGAGTCTGCTTTGCACAGGCTTTGAAAGGCGTTCCTATGATACAAATGTGCTGCTGTGTTTCTGAGTTACTTGCAAGCCTTTCTTGGTTAAATTTCCAAAAACATGCAACAGTGTAGTGTAAACATTTCATACTGGCACACGGCCTCCCTTCCCAGAACCACTGCTGTAGTCAGCTCTCCAAAAACAATTAGTTTATTCATTATTTTACACTGTGAAATAGTTTTTCTTGAATTCATCTGCTCATTGTCCCATTCAATAAAAATGTATTTTGAATCCACAGGAGCTAGACAGGAAAGTTTTCATGTCTCAGAAATACAATCCACTTAAAAAGGAACCATCACTTTACATTTATATAGCTCTTATTTCAAAGTATTCTTAAAAAACACTAATGAATCTACTTAAAATTTTTAAAAATGAAAAGAACCAGGTTTTTGTCCTGAATAAAGGCAGAGCAACAAAACTATGATAAAGGATAAACAAACACATTAGCCTTTCTAGAAGAGCCAATTATGAAGATGCTTTAAGAAAAGGGGTCCAGAGTTTTTTTTTAAATAGAAGTTTTGGAAACCCATCACACTCTACCTTCCTCACTCAGACTTAGTACAGATCCTGCTAATTCTGCAGTTAAAGGACCTTACTAATTTCTTTAGCCTGTTCTTCCCTCACTTACTTAGATTTATTTTTATAATCTTATACCTATTAATACCTTATAGAACCAGGGTACTATGAGATGGACCCTGGAAAAATGATAAAATAAGAACAATTGCTAAATAACAGAAACAACCTGAACTGATTGTGGCTCAGCTATTTACCAGGCATTATTTTTAAGCATTTTACAAGTATTAGCTCATTTAATCACCGCAACAACCCTATCTTATAGGTATTATTATTATTATTATTCCCATTTTGTAGGTAAACTGATTCACAGAGAAGTTAATTTGCCTAAGGCCACAGATGGTTCTCATGGATTTGCACAGAATAGTTAGGCAAACTCAGGAAAACCTTTTAGAGGAAACAGGCTTTGAAATGGGAATTCCAAGCAAGCAAGCAAGTAGGAAGAGCTTGTTCTACAGAGGCGGTGGATAAGGAGCATAGATGCTGGAGATTCTGTAAGCCGCGTTGTCGACCGCCGGAGGCTCAGCCCGGGGCAGAGGAGCAGTGGGAGAAGCAGGGCCCACGGGGACGCCGGGGCAGCCGCGGGCAGCCATGAGGGGCCGTGGTGGAGCTTCTAGCGTTTATCAACCTGATTTTGTCGTTGTCGCCTACTGCATTCATTCAAAGAACTTGGCAGATATGTAGACTGTTTTTCTCCTCTGCCCTTCGCTCTGGCCGTTTTTCAAGAACCGTCCTTTCTGAATACAGAAGTAGTATGTATTTATTGCAGAAAGTATGAAACACATAAACACACACAAAGAAAAAAAGAAAATGAAAACATTTATAAGTTTACCTCCCACAGATGACCACTTTCAGCATTTGGCATGTATAATTGCAAACTTTTAAATAAATAAGAAAATGCACTCGTTATGTACATAGAGCTTGGCCACTTTCTGTCCCTCAGTGCAGTTGTAGTTGGCGTAATGAGTTGTTCTCATTTTTTCGTGCATCACCATTCTAGTGACTACGTCAAATTGGATGTACTAATTCAACAGATCTGCTATCGATAGCAAAAAGATTATTTCCATTTCTTTTCTACTCTATACAATGCTTTCATGGATCTACTTTCAGGTTAATATTTTCTCCATTTGAGATAATTTCTTTATTTTAATTTTATACAAACTGACTCATTAAATCAAGGTGTGTGGATACTTAAAATATATATACATACATATATAGGTTTAAATGATTCTTACATGTGTTCCCACCATACATACATGTATTTTATCTCCCCCTCACAGCCGAGAATGAGGAGGCCATTTCCCCAGACACCCACCCACACAGGTATAGGCGCTCTTAAACTTCCACACTTTTGATTTATAAGTGTTCATGGGGAGGAACAAAAAGCCGGGCTTCAGAATGAAGATGGGTCACCTCTGCCTGCCACCAACAGAGGGCGATGGCAGCCACTTGGATTGTGTCACTTGGATTTAAGAATGAACTGATTTAAAGCAGTCTTTTAGAAGTTAAAATTTTAAAAATCATTACCAATATGATAAATAAAAGTGGTATGTTCTTGTTATTTATATTTATATTTCTTCAATTACTAAGGAAACAGCTTTTTTTAATATGTTTATCTGTATTTCTTTTATAAACTGTCACTTCTTTTGCTCATTTGTTTTCTACTGGTATTCATCGTTTTCATTTAATGTTTAGATTATTATTCCAAGTTTTTATTTACCTTTTAATGCATAGTTTTTAACTGGATAGTAAAGAGGGGAGGTGTACAGAAGTTTTAAATGTTTGTGTAATCGTTTATATTTTATTCCTTCTGATCAGCGTGTGTATGTTTTTTATCTTTATGCTTTAAAAGACTCTCTTTACATCAAGATGAGAAAAAAAGTATGGAATTACCTCAGAAAACTAAAAATGGAACTTCCTTTTGACCCAGCAATTCCACTGCTGGGATTATACCCTAAAAATCCTGGAACACCAGTTCAAAAGAACTTATGCACCTCAATGTTCATAGCAGCAAGATTTACAATAGCCAAGTGTTGGAAGCAACCTAAGTGCCCATCAGTAAATGAGTGGATAAAAAACTGGTGCATTTACACAATGAAATACTACATAGCAGAAAGAAAGAAGGAGATCCTACCCTTCAGACAGCTTGGATGGAACTGGAGAGCATTACGCTAAGTGAAATGAGCCAGGCGGTGAAAGACAGATGCCATATGATCTCACCTACAAGTGGAGACTAATCAAAAGAACAAACAAGCAGGTTAAATGTAACCGGAGACATTGAAGTGAAGAATGAACTGACAGTGAACAGAGGCGATGGGGTAGGGGAAGACCGGGGGTGGGAGGGAACAGGGGAAGGGTAGTCAAGGAACATATATGGGGAACTCATGGACAAAGTCAAGGGGGGGGTGGGGTCAAGGGTGGGGGAAGGGGCGAGTATTGGGGGAAAATGGACAAAACTGTATTTGAAGAACAATAAAGAAATTTTTTTTTAAAAGGAAAACTTTTCCTCTACATTTTGGTTTTTAAAGTAATTAATTGTTTCCATGCACCTGGTATTTATTTCATTGTAAGGTGTTGGGAGAAATTCAACATCGTTTTTTCCAAAGAGCTAACCAATTGTTTCTGTATCATTTTTTAATAATCCCACCTTTCCGTAATCATTAGAAATGGAAATAAAGAACAAACTGACAGTAACCAGAGGGGTGGGGGCAGGGAAAGACAGGGAAAGAAGGGGAAGCGTCATCAAGGAACCTGCATAAGGACCCGTGGATGAAGCCAAAAGCGGGGAGGATTGAGTGTGGGAGGTGGGGTGGGCAGGGCGGGGGAGAGTAATGGGGGGGGAAATGGCGACAACTGTAACTGAACAACGATTTAAAAAAAGCAAAACAAAAACAAAAAGAAATACCAGCTTGAGCCTACACTAAAATATTATATCTACTGGGATCAATTTCAGACCTTTCCATTCTATTCCAGTCGAATATATTAGTTACCAAGCCACTCTGTGTCTGTAGTACTCCTTAACATATTGTCATGTTAATCAACCTCGACATTTCTTTTTTTTTGGTTTTACTTTAAAAAAATATTTTATGGGATATGATTTTTTAATTTACTACTTTAACACATGCTTCTTATGACAAACAGCAGAGCATGGTATACACATTAATTTAAGAATTTTCCTCTCCCCCTTCTACTCCCACTGTCCTGTGAAAATAGCCTTATAGTTTGATAAATAAACATTTGCACTTTTGTCTATGTCAATATTACTAAATAATAATAATAATATTTATCAAGTACAAGGCATTTTTCTATGCACTTTAACTTAATTTTATAACAAACAAATGAGGAGGTTAATATTGTCATCATCAATACACGAATGAGTATACTGAATCATGAGAAATCAAATAATTTGCTCAAGTCACATAGTAAATGGTGGCACCTGGATTCAAATCCAAGCAGGCTGCTGCCACACCCCGAATTCTGCCTCATTCTTTGGCTTCTCCCTCACCCCTTCCCGCTCCTCCTCTTTCTCCTCCTTTTTTCTGTCTATTCAAAACATAGGCTTATCCTATACACATTGCTTTGAAACCCACCTTCTTTCACTAATGATATTATGTTCCTTCTAGGTTAATACACATAGATACATCTATCTATCTATCTATCTATCTATCTATCTATCTATCTATCTATCTATCTCAGCTAGCTATCTATCAGATAGCTGCATATTATTTGACAGTATAGTATAACATAATTTAATAAGTCATCCTCCTTCTGATAAACATTGAGCTTGTCCTTATCTCCTGGCCACTACCCAATAATGCTGCTATTAGCATTTCTGTTCACAAGTTCTTTCATACTGATCATTTTATTTCTGGCAAATAGTTTCTCCAAAGTGATACCGCTGTAATGTAAGGGCATATGTGAGTTATTTGAATAGACACTACCAGATTATTTTTCACCATGGGTATACTAATTAATACTCCCAGATATGCAGCTTTCCCACCAGCCCTCCTTTCACCCCTTCCTTATGGAAGCCCCGCAATATGCCCAGCTCTGTGACGGTGGACACGGCTGACACGGCATCCGCTCTCCAGGGGAGACAGCTTCGGCTCACACTGCTCACCACCCCTCCTTCTCCATTCCCCGGAAGCACCACAACATAACACAACGGAGAGCACACCACAGAAAACAATCTAAAGTTGAAAACAACCACCTTATTTCTTACCCCGCCCGGCCGCGCTACTGCCCACGGAGCGCTCCCTCCACAGGGCGGCCCCCCGGGAGTCCTCTGCAACCCCAAGACCTCCCACTCGTGAGTCGCCCAGGAATGACTCTCCAGATGAGGGATGGTTTACCTTTCTCTCTGTTGATGGCTTTCCTTTCAGACCCCACCCAGGGAACCTCCTTTCAACTGTGAGAACAACAACAACAAACATGGTCCATGGTTCCCTTCCTCCCTCCCTCCTACCCTTCTGCCTCCCCCTTCTTTCCTTTTGAATGAAGGAGCATGTTCCAAAGGGGCATTCTTAATACATTCCAGGAATTCAGCTCTAACGTCAATTAAAAAAAAAATTCTTCTCATTATATCAGTTTGTGCTGCCTAAGATTGCACTGCAAGCTGGTACAGACTGCGCTTTGAAATGGGTCTCCCATGCTTGCCTGTCTTCACTATCTCAGAGTGTCATATTTACCCTGACTTGGGCTAATGGCCTTATGAACTAATGATAACTAATCTGAGCTGTTCATTTAGCATCTTAGAAAATAAACAGGTTTCACCTGTCCTTTAAAGGCAGCAGTAGATAAGGCCATTTTGTTTTACTTAATCCAATGGGGCGGTGATGGGATGGAGGGAGCTTTTTCCCCATAAGGAATGGCCTATCTAAATAGACGGTACACATCCTTTCAGACCCAGGTCAGAGGTCCCTGTTTCCATGAAGCCTTTCATGCTTCCACTAGATCACCTGTTTGGCCCTCTGTGTTCTCATCTCACGGGATTCCTTCTTTTAGCTTGGCCCTTTCCACAAAGTGTTAATTACCTTTTGATTTTTCCCCCTCTCATCAGATTATAGCTACTGGGGGGCAGGGGTTCCTCAACCATCTTTGAACCCTAGAATCTAGAAGGTACTTGGTGTACAGTAAATATAACATATGTTTTGTTGTTGCTGTTCAGGTCTTGTTTTAATTTTCATTAAGATTTTACAATTATACTGACCCTTTTATCTCATTGCTACTTTGAATGCCATTTCTAATAAGTGAACTATGTGCTTCTTGGCTTGAATGAAGAAGAAATAATTGATATTTGACTATTTCTTGTATCTAGACCCCCCATCACAATCTCTTACTAATAATAGTAAATTTTAAAAAACTATGTAGCTTATTTAACTGTTACTGGAACTCCACGGTTTCAGTGAGTTTCCCCAGATAATTCTCATGTGTTTGGCTAGAGAAGCACATCAACAAATGTTTTTTGATTGCAATGAATGGAAAGATGGATGAATATCCATTATTTACCTTAAGCACCCCCTGAAGTTGACTTTGAGATTATTAAAATGAAGCAAACATGACTGGACTCTCTTTATATGTTTATCACATCACATCAGAGAATAAAGGGGTATGTTAACAAATGAGTGCACTTACAGTTCAGTGAATGATCCAGTTAAAGACCGTTTATCCTTTCACTGTCCTGTGAACAGGAAGACCCCTTATGTCCATCCCACCTGAGATATAATATCCTGGCATCACCAATTCCCCACAGAAACGTTCACTTGAGACCTGTCAACACTTTTGTTAGTGAGGAGGCGTCTCCTGGCACTGCTGATATGAGGAACTAAGGCTTAAAATAAATTGGACTAAGGCTTGAAAAAAAAATAATGGAAGTCTCGAAGTTTTTACACAGAATGGCTTTTTTCTGCCATGCAACACTAGAAAGTAAGTGGGTTTTAATCTCAACACTTTTAGCATTTTCAGCACTTTCAACATTTTAATTTGCATCACCTCCTCTCTAGCCTCAGAGAGGCAGTGTTTCTTAGTGGTTAAGACCATAAATTCTTAAGCCAGATTGCTGGGTTTGAATCCCAGTTTACTATCTTGGAAAATGTGTTTCACCCAGTGTTCTAACTTACACAACTTCGGAGGATGCCACTGACCCTGAACACAGCATCAGATCACGCATGTAGAGCATTTTAAATCATTTAAACCTAGCAAGTAGAATTCATTAAATAAGCAAATATTATCATTTTGTCTTCCTGGCACCCCTATTAGGTGTTACTAATCCCAACTCAAACATGGAGAAATTGTGGCTCAAGGAGGTTAAATGACTAGTTTAAAATTAAACAGGAAGTCAAAGTCAGACTGCCGACTTCCCTTTCTTCAGAATCCCAAGCTGGGTGTTTATTTCCACCTATACTATTTATGAGTACCCCCCTCAGCAAGGATACGCGGCCTGTTTTATTTATATATTCAGAAAATTCTTTTCTTTCCTGGAAATGGCTTTTTATACTGAACATGGGACAGGAATTTACAATGACTCATACCAAAACAAAACCAACCATTGCCACAGCAAAATACCAAACTGAGATTTGGGGGCTAGTCACGACCGTATTCAACACTAAAGTCTTCTAACTTCTAGGCTCCACCATCACCCCCTTCGACATATCTTGTTCAATGCTTGTGTTATAACTAATTTTAAGTCCCTTGAGGACAGGCACTGTGCCTTATTCATCTTTGAATTCTCCCAGGGGCTTACAATAGTGTTTTACATATAGGAGATAATAAATATTATATGAAGAAATAGGAGCTTACTGTCTAAGAAAGAATTCACAATCCCCTTATTTTCTGCTCCAGCTTTAAGGACAGAATCTGGGTGACTACAGAGTGGGCATTTTTATAATAAGGTAGTATTTAAAGGACTTGTATAACAATTTCTTTATTCAGATAGCTCATGTCCTATACTTTTGCATAAAACATTTTTAGTTGGTTTCCGAAAAACACAAAACCAGTTTTGAGACTAATGCAAAACCCAGCTATCATCTTCAGTGAAGAGTATGTTTACATTGCTTAAATGTTAGTATTGGCCTAAGGGGGAGAAGTCTGGTAGTTTGGGCAAAGGAGGTGTGTACCCTTGCCGAAAAATAAATCTATCTCATAATTGTTGATGAATGAGTCTTTGAATTCATGCCCCTAACAAAGCCTACTATATTAAATTATCAAGGTAGGTGAAAATAAATTTCATGTCTCAGAATAATAGCTAGGGTTCGAATGAGTTCTCATATCACCCATTCCAGTCAACATTTTAATAACTAAAATGAATTTAAATTAAGCTCTGTAAATCAACTGAAATTACAACTTTCATATCTATGAAGCTGTGCTGTAAGAACTCTATTTCTTTCAATAAGGCACTACTGTTGGCTAACTGATTTGTCACATAAATAAAATCATAAGGTCATAAAAGAAATCTTACCTATGGAATCAAAAAAAACTTATCTTCCTTCATTAAGAATATCACACATGCATTTAATGCCCAAGTGCATCAGGATATTCGCAATGGTTTTTTGAGTGCATTTATGACTCAAAAAAGATTTGCACATTTCTTCTTTTTTACAGTCATTGTGCTTCCTATGCAAGCCGGCAGACATCCTCTCCTGGCAGTCCTCGATTCTTGCAATTTCTCTTTAATGTTAAGTCCTACAAGCTGTTGGGAATAAATAATCATGCCTATTTCTTGGCATGAAAATGCCCATTCATTCACCAAATATTCAATTTCACTTCTACCATTAGCAGATTTGCTTTATGAGTAAAAAGGTAGCTTCCATGTCTCCTCAACTTCAGCTGCATCCCAGCTGTGTTTATTAAACAAAGATTTCACATTGTCTGCCCTTTTGTTTTCTGTTCCATCATTTTCCCCATCTGGCTCTCCCCACCCCCATCCTAGTGAATATATCCATATTTTTACTGACAGTAGGGTTTTTTTTTTTTTGATATCTTTCCCTGATGATAGCAGTTAACATTCCTTTAAAAGCTTACATTTCACCTCTGTTCCCCTGTTCACATTTCAACTATGTGAAATTGGGTGATTTGAAACAATTTTAGCAGCTTCTCACTCAAATATAATCCCTTACGACTTGTGATGGTTTTGAATTCTTGGCAACCATTTTCTATGCCACTTAGAGTCTCTGTAAAGGAAGGATTGTTAAGAATTACAAGCACAGAGGCAGTGCCTGAAAGAACAAAGAAGACACACTTTATTTCAAGAAAAATAAAATGAGGTTTCACAGTCCCTTGCCCGGGTTTCCCTACTTCCCCAGGTGGAAATAGAGTGGGGGCAGAGAAAACACGTTTCAGGAGAAATGGAGTCCAGCAGCTTTCCTAGGTTGAGAACTTCTTTTCTTAGGAATGCAAAGATATTAATCTCCAATCTTTTTTCTGCCACTAGTCATAGTGTTTTCAGGTTTATTTTCTTTTAAGCTTGCCCAATTAGGAAAATAAATAAAATTCTCTCTGTCTCTCTGTCTCTCTCTTTGTGTATTTTCCCAAAAGTTAAGTTTAGTCACAAGTAAGGAAAGAACTTTGATTTATTTATGCAAACAACATAGGTTTGCAGAAATGTATTCGATAGAATTTAAAAATTACAAGTTAATTTCCCTTTTTTTCCACAATCAAATAATATTTCTTTAAAAGTTCTTAGATAGAAAATGGTCATTCAGTTATGAAAAGTTACATGAATGAATATTAAAATTTGCATGAAGAATTAAAATTAATTCTAAATTTAATCACATAACTTTTTTTTTTTTTTTTTTTACATTTTCTAACCACAAAAACTTACAATGGTCCCCAACATAGTGCACTGGTTAAAAGATTGAAGTCAGATGACCTGGGTTCAAATCCTAGCTCTGTCACTTAGATGTTTGCTTTTGGACAAATTATTTGACTTTTCTGTGCCTCAATTTTCTTTACTAAAAATGCAGCTGAAAATAACAGTACTTACGTGATGGGGCTGATTTAAGGATTGAATTTGGTAGCCCAAGTTAAGATTTTAGAACAACACCTGGCACATAGTAATCTTCTGTCATTGTAAGCTGTTATTTAGTAGTAGTTACAGTCATAGTATCTATCAGTCTGCTGCTGGGTTACATAGGTAAAGGGTTAATGGGTATATATGTTGGTTCAGCAAAAGAAAATTTTTATTCTCATCCAAGAAGCATTTGCTGAACACCAGCTCTGTGTTTAGCACTGAAGACAGAGCGGTAGATAACTGATATATCTAGAAATTAAACCAAACTTTAGGTTTCGTATTCCATAAATTCATAGATTTACTGAATAATAGCAAATAAAGAAATATGAAAACTGAGAAGTAGAGTGGATAAAAAAAACTGTGAAAAAATCAACTATCTCTAAAGGGTGAAACAAGTGAAATAAAGATTATGGTCATAATGCTGTCACTGGCTAGTATAACGATATGAACAAAGGCAACATTCTGATTGGTACTGTGAGTGGTGAGCTCTTAGGTTCATTTGTTTTGATTTTTAGATTCCATGTGTAAATGAAATCAGATGGTATTTGTCTTTCTCTGTCTGACTTATTCCACTTAACATAATCCTTTCAAAGTCCATTCACATTGTTTCAAATGGCAAGATTTTATTTCTTATGCCTGGGTAATATTCCGTTGCATATATGGACTACATCTTTACCCATTCACCCATCACAGAACATGAAATTATTTCAATGCAAAAAGACATTTTCCAAGACACATTAAAACTGTCAAAAGTTAATGATAAAGAATTCTCAAGGTAGCCTGGAAAAAATAAAAACAGTAACCTACAAAGACAAACCCATCAGATTATCCTCAGATTTCTCAGTAGTAACCCTACAGGCCAGGAGAGAGTAGAATGATGCATTCAAAATATTGAAAAAAAGAAACCACCAGCCCCTATGTTGAGCTCTTTTGAAGAAAGGCAAAAAAAGTCAGAGACAGAAGAATGACATTCGCAGATAGAGTATTAGGGAAGATGCACTGTAGATGGGAAACTTAGTTTGAATATATTTCTTTTTTTAAATTTTTTTATTGTTCAAGTACAGTTTTGTCCATTTTCCCCCACCACTTGCTCCTCCCTCGACCTTTGACCTCCCCCCTTGACTTTGTCCATGAGTCTCCCATATATGTTCCTTGACCACCCTTCCTGTTTCCACCCCCCGTGTTCCCCTCCCCAACTCTCCTCTGTTCACTGTCAGTTTGTTCTTCAGTGTCTCCGGTTACTTTTAACTTGCTTGTTTGTTCTGTTAATTAGCCTCCACTTATAGGTGAAATCATATGGTATTTGTCTTTTACCCACTGCTGGGATTATACCCTAAAAAATCCAGAAACGCCAATTCAAAAGAATCTATGTACCTTAATGTTCATAGCAGCACAATTTACAATAGCCAAGTGTTGGAAGCAACCTAGGCGCCCATTAGTAAATGAGTAGATCAAAAACTGTAGTACATTTATACAATGGAATACTATGCAGCATAGGATTCAAACTAAAAGAAGGAGCTCCAACCATTCATGACAGCATGGATGGATCTGAACATGCTTCTTTGGTGTGAGTTCAGAATTCTCCCTGACATAGTTCCAAGTTTACTCTCAGCCTTCAGCACTGTGCTGTTTGGTAAAGGATTTCCTCACCTCCTCCATGTCCGCCTTTCAGGGGAGGGGGCCATACCCAATCCAGGAAAATCAGGGACAGCTGGTGGATTTGTTAATAGGAACTATGTAGAGAAGCCAAGAGCCAGAGATGAAGAGGAGAGAAAACAGACTATGGAGAAGTGAAGTCCTGTGGGGCCCCTTCTTAGGTTTCTATTTATTCATTTCTTTGTACCATATCATTTGTATTTGTTGAGTCTCAATTTCCTCATTCATAAAATGTATATATTTGTTTAGGAAATCTCTGCTCAGCATTCATGTTTCTGAACATCCGTTTTTAGAAATCTAGTGTTATCACATGAATTATTGGTTCTTGGTCATAAAGAAAAGGTCTAATTATCTTCGATTCATTTTTTAAAAGAAATAACTGTCGAATGCTGGCTCCCTAACATATTGTCAGAACAAACTCTGGATAACGGAAGGCTAAACTGATTACTTGCCATGTTAGGGTAGCATGCTGCTGGAACAGAACCTCACCGGCGCCTCAGAAGAGAAGGGACGAAGATGGGATCTTTACAGACATTTTGAAGCCTGGTTTAGTGTGGAAGGTGAGGCTTCATCACCGCTGGGTAAGAACCATAATATAGGTTTGGTGGACACAACAAGGCAACTTGGGCTTTGAGTCGAAGGGTTTTCCAGAGTCTTCCAAAGTTTTCTCACTGCAGTTGTCACTAGAGGCTCTTCATCCAGTCTCCCTCTCTCTCTCCTGTGTGCATGACCTGGTTTTCCACTTTACTGGCACAAAGCCATGTGGTATATGTTCCTTGAATTTTTCTTTGTCCATCAAAAGTTCTTGATTTTATCTAGTCTTTCCTCTTTATTCTTCCTTAGGGAACAATGCATTATTCCTCTTAAAACTATAGCTCGGTCTTATTCTCTTTACTTCCTCATAGCCACTCGCCCATTAATTATCTGTACTTTCTTGCATGTTAACCTTCTCATTCCTCATGATTCCTTTCCTTTGGCCTATATACAATAATATTTACTGGCTTTTTGGGCTTCAAGCCATAGTCTTCTGTGTTTTTCTCCTCTTCCTGAGTCTCTATTCCTTGTTTTTTTTTTCGACAACTCTTGACAGCCTTGATCAGGGACTTGAAAAGAGAAAAGCTCTGCTCAATTCCAAATCCCTCTGTAGGTATCATCTTCTCACTCTCCAATCCTTTTCTTCTCTGCCAAGATTTTAGAAAGTGTAGCTAATACTGCTTTTCTACACTTTCTCACTCCCATTTACTTTCCATTTCACTGTAATCTAGCTGCCTTGGTGAGGTTACAAGTGATTTCCAAAGTGTCAATTTCAAGGGAAAAATTCAAATTCCTTATTTTCATGGCATTTGACGCTGCTAACCATTCCCTCTTCATTGAAAACCGTATTTCTTTGGCTTCTGACATGAGGCCTTCTTGGTTCTTTTCTGACCTCCATAACTTCTCTTTTGTGCCCTCCCTCTCACTGGTTCCTCCTTCTACATCTGCTCTTTAAAATGTCACCATTTTTTGAGATTTTGTGTTTGGTTCCTCATTTTCATCATAATATCTGGCCCCATGGGGTGATTACAGCCATTACCACTTAGCCATGGATAATTTTCTACATTAAAAATTAAAACACTCCAGCATGGCCCTTTCAGTTTCAGATACCCAGTTACCATTTCCATTTGGATCAAATTTATTATTTACAAAATGAATTTGTCTTTTTCAAGTAATAGCTCTTTCTTCCATGCTTGACTCTATTAATGGAATTGTTATCCAGTGATGCCTCAACTTCCCAGGTGATAAGTATCACTGGCAACACTTGTTAATCAGATTGCAAGGCCTGTTGCCTAGATATCAGATTCATTTGGCTGCGGTGGGTAGTTTGGGGGGCATAGACAGGACTGAGCATCATTCTTGCCCTTTCCATCTGTTTCACCCTTGCCCTACTCATTTGGTCACTGGAATATGTTTATTGTATCTACCAAACACCTCTCAAACCACACCTCTCCTCTCATCCTTCACTGTTACAATGTTAGTTCTGGCCCCCATGAATTGCTGGTGCCTTCGGTTTAATGACTGCTAATAGTAGTCCCCCCTTACCTGCGGCTTCACTTTCCAAGGTTTTAGTTACTCGGGGTAAACCGCAGTCCAAAAATATTAAATGGAAAATTCCAGAAATAAACAAATTCATACATTTTAAATTACAAGCTGTTCTGAGTAGGATGATGAAATGTCGCCCTGTTCTGTCTCTTCCCACCTTGGATGTGAATCATCCCTTTGTCTAGGGTCTCCATGCTGTGTATACTACTGCCTGTTAGTTACTTAGTAGTGGTCTCAGTTATCAGAGAGAGACCACTTTTATATAACTTACATTACAGTATATTATTAAAATTGTTCTATCTTATTATTAGTTATTGTCGCTAATCTCTTATATTTAACTTATAAATTGAAGTTTATCATAAGTATGTGTGTATAAGAAAAAAGATAGTATATGTAGGGTTTGGTACTATCCGTGCTTTCAGACATCCACTGAGGATCTTGAAACATATCCCTGTGGATGAGAGGTCTCCTGTAGTCTGTAAACCTGAATCTTCTATTCTCATTTTACTGAACACCCGTAAGTTCTTTATTAGATCATGTGCTTTCTCTGTTTCCTCTTTCTGAAATACAATGCCCCATGCTAGGCTTCTTTTACTGTCAAACTCGTCATCCTTTGAGACCTAACTAAGGTAAGTTAGAACACAGTTACTTGGAACATGGCAAATGCACAGTGATTTTTGAATGACTGAATCTTCATGTATTTCTATATTTAGTTTCATCCTGATATAGCTTTTTATGTTCTTGCTGAGGAAGCAGTGTTCTACTGTAGAAACATAGGTAAACTGTAGCCCACATTTTTAGCTTAAGATAGATTTGAGTTCAATTCCCATTATTTCTATTTAATGACTGTAGGACTTAGAGAAAGCTTCTTTAACTTTTTAAGCCTCAGTCTTCTTCTGTAAAGAGGGAGATGATTATGGTAAGGGTGAAATAACACAGTGGAAGCAATGTATTGAGCCAAGTTGCTGGTGCAATTGGGGCTCCAGAATCTTTGTATAGAGTGATAAGTTATAGTCCGAATGAGAACTCTTTGAGAACTCAAGAGGGTGTTATTAATAATTTTTCTGGGAATAAGAGTAAAGCAAGACTGCCCATGGCAAAGGACATATGGTTACCCTACATATAGGAGGAACTTTTGGGTCACTCTCTCATAGGAAAGGGGCAACAGCTAAAGGATTTGCCCTGAAGTTGTGTTGGTAGAGCAATCCCCTATTTTATACCTATACTGTATGTTTGGGGTGAGGTTGGGGTGGACTGGAGACCCCCTTTGCACCATCATTTCCTGCACATTACAGATGTAAAATATGTGTAGTCTTCATAGTTATGGAGTCAGGAACCTGCTCTGGCCACATCTGTTTCTGTTTTCACTTCAGATATAGGCTTGATGACCTTGTCCTCATTCTCTCTTGTCTCAGACATTAGCCTTTCCAACCTCTTAAGGTTTCTGGATTAGGATATAATACCAGCTCTCTTGTAGGGCACATCTATTGTTTTTTGGAGATTAGAAAGGGGGCCTCACCTACTCTGCCCTAAGGAATGAGAGATCTGATGAGGCTGCATCTTCTTCATCTTATTTGCCTTAACTAAGCAGGGGGAAGTCAAGTTCACATATCCAGCTCCCGTCACCCTCTCCTCTCTAGCAGGCAGCCCTTTGGGGATACTGTCAAAGCAAGTTAAATCTCGGTGATTTTCCATGCTGTTCACAGATGGTAGAAATTCATAGTGTTTTTCTGGCACTTCCTAAACACCAGGATCATTCATGCGCCATCCTTTGCACTCCAGCTTCACTCATATGCTGGTTCTGTGACTTAACCAATTCATAGGAGGAGAAACTGCCAGTCCTCAATCTAGTCATTCCCAATCTTTTCTTAAGGGGAACTAGTCTTGTTGGGGTGGGGGTGGAGGGAGAGTGTTTACTTCTCACTACCATTCAATTCCTCCCCATAGGGTTCTCCACTAATGTGCTCTTACAAAACCGTGTGCTTCCTGTAACCTACCTGCTTTATTATGACTGTAACTATGTCTTTTCTTGTCTGTCTCACTTACTAGACTTTAAGCTTCTTGAAGGTAAAACCTATTTCTTATTCATCTTTATATCTCCAGTGTGGCACAGTACCTGGCATATGTGGGTTCTCGAGAAGTGTTTAAAGAGATAACAATTATTGCATGCACATAACTCCAGAAAGTAGTAAGAGTTATGCTCTTGGTCATACCTCAAAGCAGCACTCTGGTGGACTAAGCTTCGATCCTGTAATTGTCTCTTAAGACTGTCGTGAGGCCATATCATCAGTATGATGAAACGTCTAATTTGACTTTAGTCTTCTTTGCATATTTTTGTCCCAAATCCCCCTTTACATCTGAGTTTTCCCTACTTCATCTTGACGGAAGCCCAGTCCAGACCACACCTGCCAAGGAGAGACTACAGAAAAAAAGCCCCAGGGTGGGCAGGGTGCTGGGCTTCTCACCCTTGAAGGGGAAGACAGGACAGAGTGGCTCTTCTTTTCTAATATTATCTGTAACGCCAGAGACTCAAGAGAAGTCATGGCACTTCCCAATGTGATGGCCGACAATCTGGGGAATGTCTTAGGCTCAGGAAATGTGTTATCAATTGATATATTGGTTTTAAGTTGGAATGATATTATTTTTAATTCAAACATTTCAATTGTTTATCATGTCGTCAGTCACTGCAAGTGACTAGGGCTGGGCGCAAAGCAGGTGTTTAACAAATACTTGCTCAACAATCCATGTAAGCTTTGTTCATTCTTTTACTTATGGATACGCATGTTAATCTGCTTGTAAATACTACACAGCACTTTATTTTTAGTTTCTCTTTATGTCTATTTGCTCATCAAAAATTCTTTAAATTTATACTATTTCCTGAGCCACCAAATTAGGTTCTAGATGATCTCAGATTGTTTGGAGTGCCACCACAGCCCTCAAGGAGCAAATGATTCTGGAGAGAGGGGCAGAAAATGAACAGAATAAATAGCAAAATAGAAGTCAGTGATGAAAATGTGCTCCAGTTGTTATGGACGCACAAAGGAGGGCTGAGCTAACTAGCTAACTTGGGGGGACAGCAATGGTGGTATAGCTATTATGGAGGGCTTGCTAGAAAGGGAACGCCAAGTGCGATCTTATGGACTAAATGGGAATTAAGAGATGGGTAGCTAGAAATTAGGAGAGCATTTCAGGCAAGGGGACAACATGAGAAAATATGTAGGACAAGCACGACATTATGTTCTAATGGAATGAGGAACCGCTGAATATTGTTGAAGTGCCCTCTTCCAGGTGGGGAAGGGAAGGGGTAAGGCTGGAAGAGGAGGGAGGGCGGGGCCAGATCATATAAAGAAATCATGACTTCGTCCTGTGTTGGGGAGTTATTGAAGAATTCTGAGTAGATATGCAGAAATGTAATAGCGCACCTAAGAGGAGAGGTTGGATTTGATAAAGATTGTTTAGATGCAGAGGTAAGGGGGAGAGACGGTGAAGCTAGTCCTTCCTTGTGTGTGCAAGCTTGGTTGGATAGCTGGTATGAGAATGAGAAACACAGAGGCTAAAAGCTTTGCCTCTGAGCCCACATGGCCTCAGTTCAAATCTCAGCTTTGTCACTACTCTGTGACCTTGAGCAGTTAACCTAATTTGTATGTGCCTCACATTTGTCATTTGTAAAGTGAGGGTGATATTATTAATAACAATTACCTTGTAAGACTGTTGTGAGGATCAAATGAGTAAATAGGTATAAAGTACTTAGAATCATGTCTGGCACATAGAAAGTACTACAGAAGTGTCAACTACTTTTATCATAGGAAAGGAGCAAATTTAACAAGGGAAGGGGCTGAATTCAGTTTTAGACATTTTGGTATTGGAAATCCATGTGACAACAGCCAGTAGTTGGCTGATGTGTCCATCCAGAGTCCCAGAGAAAGGGGAGCTTGACTAGAAAAAAACAAAAGTAGAAAAAAACAAAAACAAAAAAACCTCCCAACAAATAAAAGCCCAGGACCAGATGGCTTCACGGGGGAATTCTACCAAACATTTAAAGTAGAATTAACACCAATCTTTCTCCAACTCTTTCAAAGAATAAAACAGGAAGGAACACTCCCAAACTCATTCTGTGAGGCCACTGTTACTCTGATACCAAAACCTGATGAAGATAAAACAACAACAACAAAAAGAAAACAACAAATGAATATCCTTGATGAATACTGATGTAAAAATCCTAAACAAAATACTAGCAAACCAAATTCAGCAGCATATTAAAAGGATTATACACCATGACCAAATGGAATGCGAGGATGATTCAACATGAAAATCAATGTGATAGCCGCATAAACAAAATAAAGGACAAAAATCACATTATCATCTTAATCAATGCAGAAAAAGCATTAAACAAATTCAACACCCTTTCCTACTAAAAACAATAAAAATGATCGATAAACTAGGAATAGCAGAAAACTATGTCAATATAATAAAAACTATATATGAAAAGCCCATGGCTATCATACTCAACGAGGAAATATTGAAAGCTTTTCCTTTAAGATCAGGAACAAGGCAAGGATGCCCATTTTCACCACGACTAGTCAACATGGTATTGAAAGTTCTAGCCAAAGAAATTAGACAAGCAGAGAAATACAGGACATTTAAACTGAAAAAATAGAACTAAAATTGTCTCTGTTCACAGACATTATCTTATATGCAGAAAACCCTAAGGATTCCACCAAAAAGCTATTAAAACTAATTAATGAATTCAGCAAAGTTGCAAGATACAAAACCAACATTCAGAATTGAATCATGTCTCTTTATACTAACAATAACAATCTGAAAATGAAGTTAGGAAAACAATCTTATTTACTATAACATTAAAAAGGATAAAGTACCTAGGAATAAACTTAATCAAGCATGTAAAAGACTTATACATTGAAAACTATAAAATATTGCTAGGTAAAAGAAGATATAAATGGAAAGACATCCTGTGTTTGTGGATTGAAAGATTAATATTGTTTAAATGTCCAAGGCACCCAAAATGATCTACATATTCAATGTGATCCCTTTCGAAATCCTAAAGGCATTTTTTACATAAATAGGAAAAAAAATCCCCCAAGTTATAGGGCTCAAAGAACTCTGAATAACCCAAAAGCTTTATTACATTTGATTGGCAATATTTTCTTGCATATGACACCAAAAGCACAAGCAACAAAATAAAAAAATGGACAAATGGGCATACACCAAACATAACTTTTGCTTGCCAAAAGAAACAATCAACAGAGTGAGAAGGCAACCTATGGAGTGGGAGAAAATATTGGTAACTTATATATCCAATAAGAAATTAACATCTACAATAAATAAAGAACTTCTACAACTCAGCAGCAAAATAACAAATAACCCAATTAAAAATGGACAAAGGACTTGAACAGACATTTCTCTGAAGAAAATATGTAAATGGTCAATAATCACACTCAAAAATGTTCAACATCACTCATCATTAGGGAAATGTAAATCAAGACCACAAAATGTGACCTCACTGGGGTGGCTACTATCAAAAGAAAATAAAATAACAATGGTTGGAGAAGATGCAAAGAAATTGGGATACTTGTACTCTCTTACTGGGACCGTAAACTGTTATAGCCACTATGAAAAACAGTGTGGAAATTTCTAAAAAATTAAAAATAGAATTACCATATAATCCAGCAATCTCACTTATAGTTATGTATCCAAAAGAATTCAAAGTAAAATCTTAAAGAAATATTTGCATGCCTATGTTCATCTCAGTATTAATTAGAATGGCCAAGAGGATGAAGTAACCTAAATGTCTATCTTTGGATGAATGGATAAAAATAAGGTGGTATATAAATATAATAGAGTATTTTAAAATCTTAAAAAAAAAAACTCTGTCACAACACTACCTACCACATAGATGAACCTTAAGAACATTGTGCTAAGCAAAATAAGCCTGTCACAAAAGAATGAACATTGCATTAGTCCACCCGTATAATAACCTAAAGTAGCCAAAATCATAGGAACAGGAAGTAGAAAGGTAGTTATCAAGGCCTGGGGTGAGAGGAAATTAGTGATTAGTGAGTATAGAGATCTATTGTTATAAGATGAAAAAATTCTAGAGCTCTGTTGCACAACAGTGTAAATATACTGACACTAAAGTGCAGACTTACAAAGGGTTAAGAAGGCAAATTTAGTGTTATCTATTGTTAATCACAATAAAGAACAGTTAAAAAACAAAACAAAACAGAATGGGAGGGTGAATAGAATTTCTTAGGAAACATATGGGGAATGAGGAGAGTAGGCCAAGGATGAAATAGAGATTCCTCGAAGATTCTGTAATATCCTTCGGGAGTGTGTTGGGAATGGGCGTACACCATACATAATCATTGGGATAGCCTGCCTCTTACCTCCTACTATAAATGCTCTTTTTCTTTCTAAAAGAGTTAGGAATCTCAACAGTGGATTATTTCTAAATCTGAATCTCATTACTGGAAGGATTTCAGTGAGAGTAATTAGCAGATAACATCCAGGCAATATGAGAATAAGTGATGCATAGAGTTCAAGAAGCATCACTGAGAGGTCAGTCAAGGAACGAGAAATCCAGCTCTGGAAACCGAAGAGGCAAAAACTCAGCAAGGGTGAAATAGTGGGACTGCAGTCACTGTAGGAGGTGTCTGCTGGCTGTGGGGTGAGGTCATAACAATAAGCAAAACTAGGAGAATCTGAACTACCACCGAAGTCAATAGGGAAACTAAGGTTAGCGACCTAATACGATGGTCACTAGGTTTTCCAAACCAATCTGGCACAGGGCGAAATGTTTAAAACCTCAATCGTGGTGGAACATTTCAGATGTTTGGCAGGAATTCCTCTGACCCCCTTTCTTGGACTATGCAGTGCCTCAAACTGCCGGCAGGTAGGCTAAAAAAAGGAAAAGCCACTGTTGATAAGATGTTACAGGCAAGTTATGAATAGGGTGAGCAGAGAAAAAGATGACAGACAGGAGAAGGCAGCATTTAAGTTAGGTTTAATCATAAACAAGCAAGTTGACTTGGGGCTGTACCTACTTCCTCTTCCCAAAGCCCATGCCTCCAGTGGCCCCGTGGGGTGACGTGGTATCCTTGCATCTTCATGAATGATTTTGAGCAGTAGGATTGGAGGAGAAAACACAAATTTCTTTATATAAACCAGGCCTTGCTCTGTGGGCTGTCAATTTACCTCCTTTATAGTCACTAAATTCTTCAGCGAAATGTGAGTTAAACCTTCAATGCACATGTTATGGGTAAGAGGGAATGGGGCTGGGTGCCCAGGCCCTAATACTAGAGAGCAGATTCTAAGTAACACCAATGACTCTGTATGTGTTTCACATACTTCCTGCAGCTGAGGACTTAATGTTCTAGCATTTGGTATATAAATAGTATCTCTGTGGGGCAGCTTTAAAACAAAAGGAACTCTTCTCCCTCCCACGAAGTTCTATTATTGGCCCAAGAATCCCATCTCTCCCTTCCCCTTTCCCTTCCCCTTCTCTCTCTCTCTCCCCCACCACCCTTGCACACACACGCACACATACACACACACACTCACTCACAAACTCAGTCACTTAAAGATTAAACTACAGTCCCTTTCAATGGGAAAGTCAGTCACTTGAAGCTGGTAAAAGTGAAAGGAAGCATTGCTTCAGATCGCCCAGGGCTCCATTGGCTGTATTTTCCTGAAGACATTTTCTCTTGAGTCTACCTTCCCCATAGAAACGTCCTTTTCTTTCTTACCAACATCTCTGAAAAAACTACAGTAATCATTAGTATATCTCCTCAGGCCCTTGAATGAGCATTTAACTGCCACCTTATTTTTGACAGGCTTTCAGATGAGAGCATGTCACCTGGGCCATGCAGGCTTTCATGCATTAGTAGCACAACTCTTTGCAAATAAACAAAGCTTTGAGATCCTGGGGAAAAAAATGCAGCTTACACAGCACTTAGGAGTGCTCAAAGGGCCTCTGTTCCCTCTCCATACTAATGTGGTTTCACAAGAAGACCAAGATTATTTTATTGCCCCAGGATGCCAGGAAATTTTCATTTGGCTCCCTCAGATCTTTGGGATAAAAGTGGGACAGTAAGGAAAAGAATTCCCTTTGCTGTCTTAGATTTCTGTTCTCCAGGAAAATATGTTATGTTTTCTAAGATCAGATACTCTGTCATTTATTTTTAGCTTCAGGAACTGTATTATTTTACATTCCCCTATCCCTGTTTTTTTCAAAGGAACATCTCCCCCTCTGCTCTTTCCTGTTTTGGATCCTTTCATGGGATCCCACGTTTGGTTAAAAAACAGGTAGTATCTTTCACACATCGTGGTCTTACTGACTGATGTAGAAATGGAGAACACAACCATTTCCTAAGTAGAAATTATAATCGTAATTAAAAACTAACAAGGTGCACTTTGCAGTACACCTTGAAGCTGTTCATACTGTCAAAATACGGTTGAACTTATCCATTTGATAGTTTATAAGAAAGGGCTTCTCTGACCACCCGTTATAACATTGTACTCCTCCTGACCCATCCCCTTCACTCTGCTTAATTTTTCTTCATAGCACTCAACACCTACCATCGTATTTATTTGTCTGTCCCTCCCCACTAAAATGGAACCTCCATAAACGAAAGGGTTGGGTTTTATCTCTGTCATGCTTTCGGTGCTCAAGAACACTCTACTGAAGGAAGGAACGACCCTAGATTAGGGAGGAGGAGTATATTTGTGTATTTAAAAAAATGGAAGGTTGACTTCAAACCTTAAATCAGCTTCAGAAACTCTATTATTCCATTTCTTAAGCACTCACCTTGCATAATTCTGGCTCAAGTTTGCAATATAATTTTCACAAATTCCACAGCAGTGAGAAGGAAGAAAAATCTGTAACCTCACTTTTATCACTAAAGTGAGAAAATGTAGCCACTCGCCCCACACCCCATCCTCTCCTTAGGAGGAGGGCGCTCTAGTGTTCACTTTCTCACACACAAGGACTTGGTTCTCTGTAGTTTTTATATCCTGACACCAGGTGCTTAGCTTTGTTTCCCTGGATTTTCCTGCAGCTCTGCAACAGCATCTGGTCTTGCAAAATATATCAGCATTCAACAAAACCAGAATCCAAAGCTTTCTACCATTTGTGAACTTAAAAATGTTATAAAAATTTTCAAAATGGGAAGTAAAAGTACAATAACATTGCCATGTTAAATTCATTTGGGAAGCAAATGGGTATACAAATAATAAATCAATAAAATTAACATAGATGTATTTTTCACACACATTTTCCTCCTGAGTTATCAGGTATTCCCTCTTCTCTTTAACTCTGTTCTACAAATGCCCAAGTGAAAAACTGCACACTGAATAAACATGTTCTATAGGGGATATGCATAATAAATCTTATTAGAAAGGAAATTTCTGCTAACCTGATTTCCTCCCAGATTGTTTTCAAAGATTTTCTCCAAATGCTTTTGACCATAAATTTAATAAATTGCTTTTTTGATTTTGTAAATTTGTCCCTCAAATATTTGAACTTTATTGGTTCTCCATCATATGCTGGGCAGCTCCATTTGTATGGCTTAATTTGATACTCAAAATTCACTTGCAAATGCCACTTACCAAATGAGAGATTTTAAAGTTCAGAGAGGTTGAGATCCACACCCCAAGTCTCAGAGTCACACAGAGGGCAAGACAGGGAACCAGAACTCAAACTCAGGTCACCTGGACTTTAAATCCCATGGTCCTCCTCTTCTCTATTGAACCTAACCTCCGACTTTCTATATAGCACATATTTATTTCTCACCCTTTTGGGGGCAGGAGAGCCTCCACAGGACTACAAAACATGGATTAGTTAACAGAGCACTGGGCGAGGAGACAGTATCCTGTAGGGCTTGATTTTCTTACCTGCAGAATAGACAAGGAGGGCCCTAAGGTTTCCTTCGGTTCTGAAATCTACGGTGATAAAATGGTCATAACTGGAATCAATAAGAATAAAATAATTTTAAAATATAAGTGGTTCAGGGTTAGGACCTATATTCCAAGCCCTTCCATGATTCAAAAAGAAAGGATATATAAAAACATTACAATTTAAAACGGGTTCATGTCTAGTATAGTTATAAATTTAAATCTGGATTCATTTTTTAAAATTTAATTAATCTAAAGTCAGGACAGTTACAACTGCAAATTGCTATAGAAAAGTCTGACTAGGGGCTCCTGATTTTTACTATTTCCTGAAAGACATAAAGTCATTCCAGGGCCCGCCTTTAGAAAAGGCAGCAAACACTGTTGATTATGTGAAGGGACATGTGACAGGGCACACAGCCAGGACATCCCCAACACAAGCACCACCCTGGGCCCGGCAGGGCTGCGCAGGAGTCCACGAGGCCACCGCCCGGTTGCCATTTTGTTCTCTGAGAGTTAACAACCAGCCACCCTGCCCCCCATCTCCTGACACTTTAAAACTGGTGAAGAGGGCACCGTGTCTTATTCAAAGTAAAAAGGCCTGTTTCAAAGCCTTCCTGATAATTAATCTATTGTAAAATGTAGGATTAATACCAGGGACCCTTTTTCATTTTGAGGCTAATGTTCCCTGATCTGAAGTTTTGCTTTTCCCTTAGAATGGTCAATTTTTTTTTTTAATGCTCTTTGATTGCCTTGTTCTATAAATCACATTGGTGCTTTCTTTTAGTCATGTTTATATATATTAGTGTGTTTTCCACTAATATATACATATTCATTACAACTTTTTTAAAGTACTAGCAATCTCTTAAAATACTAGTAATCCAGTGTACAAACATCTAATGGCATTATATCAAGCCAAGTTTTTTTTTTAAAGTTGAAACACATTTTGAGTACATTTTCTTTGAGAATGTTACTATTTTTGTCTAGTGGAGCTTTCATTTTTGAGGGAGTGGTGGAAGAAAAACTTCAGTAGACTTTTACCGTGAACATAGCTTTATAAAGACAATGTGCAGTACAAGGAATGAGAAAAACAGGAGAACCGTTTTATTGGCAAGATACATAAATTAGTATCTGTATTTGCCAAGATAGCACTGACATTGTGAAATCTGACATTCAGAATTGCTAAGATCTCAATGCATTCCTCAAATGTTATTTAAAGATGGTCCTCACTTTCAAAGAACGTCTACCCAAGTTGTATCTTTCATCCAGAAATTCTACTATCTAAACATTTCGGAGACTTTGAAATGGAAATTGTCTCCATAAAGCAATATTTTTTTAGTGGTGAGGCCAAAATCTTAGGGAAAAACGTCCCTTCAAATCTTTATCAAAGTGAATAAAACTTCAAATCGAAATTCCCCATGCATTTGATGTTAAAGCCCATTCATGCTTTGCCTATATATTTTAATGAAATGATCTTAAGTCAGGATGCAGCTTTTATCTCATAATTTGAAGAATTAAGTCCAAAAGGAAAGTCAGAGAGGTTCACTGAACAGGTGAACAAATTATATCTGATACGAATAACCCCATCTACTGAACGTAGCCTGCATTCTCTAATGTGGTTGATAAAGGAAAGCTACATATGAAAAATACAATAGTGGGCAGGTTAAATATTTTAATAATAGCTTCATTTTTAAATGACAATGAATGAAGAAGTCATTTATATAAATGTTCTCATGTGTGTATATGCACACTCACAGACACACACACACACACACACACACCCTCTCCATTGCTGCCAGATTTACCTATGGTCTGGAGGGTAAGATTTTCATCAGGTTATGGAATTAAGCCTAACCTTACTTTCTTATGTTAAGCATTTATTCTGACATATTTTTTTCCCTTCCAACCTTGTTTTTTTTTTTATTCCATTTTTTATAGGACAGCTTTGACTCCGTACTAAACCATGCCACTAACACGTTACTTAATCTAACTGGCACATTGTAAAATTTTACACATGCGCTCATCCAGATAATTACACAATTAATTTTCACTTAGTTCAGCTGAAACGGGGATAATGAAATTTCCACTGGTGTACTGTTACGTCCAGGGGCCAAGGGTCAGTTTCCTGTTTGGATAAGGGTGAGTTTAAAGAGGATTTCTGACAGTCTCCTTACTTCAACTGGTTCTAAAAACATTGCAATGGAATTTCAATTTACAGCTCAGTTCAATGAAAGGAGCAGATGTTGGGAGTGTGCCACCGCCATGCGAGAGCCTCCTTCCACACAGGTGTGCGAAGGAGCCCATCAGCTCCTGCTTTAAAGACATGTCTTTTCTACCTTCCATTGTGAAGTGAAAAAGTGGCTGACAGACACTTGGAATTCGTTTTCCCCTCAAGATTTAGACATCTGCTGAGCCGTGATATGAAAGGAAAGGTCTCGGTTTCCACTGTTCTTAATTCTAAAGGAAAACAGTAGAATCCCAATGACTAAATTATCCTTGAATTTAGAGAATACTTGAAATCATATTGTGAAATTTCTTCACAGAACAAAAGTATCCCAGAATCTAGGTTTTCCTGGTGGTAAAGGTGAAGAAATTTTACTTTGAAACAAAATATAAATCTTAATCTTTTCTTGAAAGTTTGCTTGTTTTGTTGTAATTTCAGGATTTAAATGTCTAAGCTTTAGCACTAGTTGGGTATTTTATAAACAGCAGCCCCACAGAACATTATGGCTATCTTGACTAACCCATTTTCTTTCTTTAAAATATTTTCACTGAAGACTTACACATGTTGCTGAAACTCTGCACGTGGGTGAAAGAGGAACTTGGTTCTAACATAAGTTAGCTTCATATTAAATCACTATGCATGTAAAATGTTCATGGTGTGGTAGGTGATATAGCTGTCTGACCAAAGCTGTATCTTTTAATTAGTAAAGTCTCTGTGGGTGCTCAGTTTTGACGTCAATACCTGCCTAGATTAACATCAGGGGTGGAGAATTTCTTTTTTAGATGAATCCAAATGCCTTGAACATTGCCATATGAAGGAAGAGGCTGAGATATTTACCTGTATAGATGATAAGGAAAATTACTAAAGGGAACTAGGGAAAGTACAGTGTATTACTATTAATAGCCAAGTATGTTTCTTCTAACTGCGTTGGGAAACTTTCATGTTAAAACTCAAGTAAAAGAGGTGTTAGATTATAGTAGCCTATTAATTCCACATTTTCCAAAGAAATAATTTCACCTTCTAATATAAGTCAATCTTTCATTTTAAAAAAAAGATTTTTATTTATTTTAATTTTAGAAAGGAAGGGAGAGAGAAAGAGAGAGAGAGAAACACCAAGGTGTGGATGCCTCTTGTGCACCCCCTACTGGGGACCTGGCCCACAACCCAGGCATGTGCCCTGACTGGGCAATTGAACTGGTGGTCCTTTGGTTCTCAGGCTGACGCTCAATCCACTGAGCTACACCAGCCGGGGCTAGTGTAAGTCAATCTTTCATAAGTCTAAAATAATTTAGGATAAAAAACTTTGCACTATAGGTATGAATTTACAAAAATATGTCCAGGTAGAGTACATATTTCTCTTTCATATACAAGGTAATAAGTTCAATTCTGCTCTCCCTCCAATACGCAAGGCATGCCTCTGCCTTTGGGTCTTTGCATTAGATATTTCCTCTGCCTGGAATCCTCATGCTTCAGACAGCTAAACGATGACCTCTCTCACTCCTTACAAGTATTCGCTCAAATCTACCTCTTCAATGAAGTCTACCCCGACCACCCTAACTTGAAATGGCAACTCACGCTGTTCTACCTGCTCCCTTGACCTTTGCTCTTCCAGATTTCCTTTACCCTGATCTACTTTTCTGTCTTCATAATACTTGTCATATTTGAACATACTATAAAATTTACATAGTTATTACACATCTATGCTTTATTGACTACCAATGAAACGTAAGCTCCAGGATGGTGGGGGATCTTTGCACCTAGAATGGTGCTTGGTAGAATGTGTTGAATGACTGACTAAATGAATACACCCTGCAAGGCTAGGCACTATTTCTCTTTTAGTCTTTGCTGCGATCACAGGAACAGATATGAGCGGCTCACTATTACGGAGTGAATGAATGAATACCCAGGCATACTCGTTCTGTTTTTATATGGTGATGATGCAGGTCATTCTGGGAAGGCTAGCCACTCTAACAGCAATGAGTGATATGCTCAAGAGCACAGCATGTCATAGGAAACAACTTTTCCAATCTGCAGGTAACTCAGTCTCTCTGTTAAGAGAACACATGAGTCTGTCCTGCTCCTGTTTTATTCCCTATCTTGAGCCAGTCATTCAATTTGCTTTGATCTTATAGTTTTTTACCCTTGTTCTTGCAAACATTCAGTGGGATCAATATTTATGCTATGGCAGATGCTGTGGATCAGGAAACTACTTATCTTACTTTAGGCCAGACTTGGGGAACAATGTAACATAAATTATTAAACATACATTACATACTTCCATACTTTTTTAAGAAAAGCATCACAAAACCTTAATTGTGTTTAGCAAACACGAAAACAGATTGAACACATTTCTGGAAATAATAAGGCTGTAAACTTGTCTCCCTCTGGGGGAAAAAGCTTTTGCCTCGAGTGATCCTGAAGCATCCACTGGAGTTGTGTGATACTTGGGCTGCTGATAAACAAGTCACCACTTGGGCTTTAGCAAGATCATTGAAAAAAAGCAGCTATTAAAGAACAGGGGTGGTCTGGTACCTTTATTTGAGGATAAAGAAGGAGCTCCCACGACACTTTTTGTTTTTGTAGGAGTATAGAATACAAACATGCAACATGTTGCATTTTAAAATAAAGAACATGTGCTTTCTTGTAAGTTCTTCCTAATTTATCACGTTGTTTTTACTGAACTCTAGTTGTGTACCATTGATTTGCGGTAAAATTAAAGAGGAACTAGATGATTTTAATGCCTGTGTTCCACCCCACATCATCACCCCATGTTGAAAGCTTTGCATTCTATCACATTGCCACTTTTCTTGAGAAGTTCAGGCCAAACTCGAGGTTAGCCAACTCCACAGGGAGGAAGTACAAAGGCCAATAAAAGTTATTCCTCCAATAGACTGTGACTCTTAGTGCTTTTGATATTACTACTGCACTTCTCTCTTCCTCCACCACCTACCTCTTATGAGATACAGGCAACTACTGAGTTCATCTGTTCTATAAGCAAGTCAACCCTACCATATTCACATTTATGTGTTATCTAGACTCAGACGTATAACCAATCTCTCTGGCAATATCTGTCCAGAAAATTTTCAGCTGTTTGACACCCACCCTTTTCTCAATTGGTGTCCTGAGCAACAATTTTCCCTTTCTGCATTTCTTTAATTCATTGAATTTTCTGAGATCACACATTCAATTTCCAGTGACATTCTGTATTGTTAGCCAGGGAATTTAGACAGAGGGAAAAGCATCACTTATAAATGAATAGTGTTTTAGGGTCTCTGTTCTTTATATATCATTGAAAACTGGGTGATGGATTTGCAATCCCCATGGCCTTTATCTGTCACTTCTTAATAGAATCACTACATTGCTTCCATATGTTTGGTTATTACACTTCCTCTGTTTCATTTTGGCTTTTCTCCATGTGCTGTGACTGAGCACCTAGCGACTGACTGTCCCATGAAATGTCAGGCACCTCACTGAAAATTACCATGTCGTGCACTAAGCTCCTCTTTGTTTGAAATTGTGCCATCTCTGCTAATAAAAAAAAATCACTTTGCAGAACTGAAACTTGATATCTTCAATATCTATCTATCTATCTATCTATCTATCTATCTATCTATCTATCTATCTATCTATTGTCTATCTATCTATCTGTCTATCATTTCTCTTCTTTCTCTCCAAGACATCAAAACATCAACTCAGTCAATTTGCTCATTTCAACGAAAGGTGATAATCAGTAGTTTTCTTAAATCACCTAATGCCTGAGAATCGTCACAGGCATCAGGTTCACATGAAGCTCTCAAAACCTTTTCCTCCTTGCAGTAGGTTCAATAGTATCCTCTCCAATTTCATGTCTACCTGGAACTTTAGAATGTGACCTTATTTGGAAATAGGGTTATTGCAGACATAATTAGTTAAGAATCAAGATGAGATCGTACTGAATTAGGGTGGCCCTTAAATCCAATGCGTTCTTATAAAAGACAAAAATGCGCCCACAGAGACACAGAGAAAAAGGCGATGTGAAGATGGAGGCAGAGATTGGAGGGATGCATCTACAAGTCAAGGGTCAATTAGGATTTCCTTAAACCACCAGAAGCTAGGAGAAAGGCATTGGACTGTTTCTGCCTCAGAGCCTCTAGAAAGAACTAAACCCTAGAAGGAAGCCACAACTTGTTTTCAGATGTCTGCCCTGCAGAACTGCCGGAGAGAGGATACATTTCTGTACTGTAAGTCACCAGTTTGTGGTAATTTGTTATGCGCAATCACAGGAAATTAACATACTCCTTTGTCTCCTTTCCTCACTCCTTGTATCTGACCAATCAACTCTGTGCCTCTTCTTTCTTTCCACTCTGCTCAAAGTGCTTCTGCAATTTTATTCCTTGTAGCCGAAACATTTTAAAACATGGATAAACTGGAGTCTACCTAGAGGAGAGCAGAGTCTGGATATGTGAGAAAGTGAAGGGAGATGTGAGAGACGCCTGTACATTTTTGAAAAACTGTTGCTGTGTGAAAGCAGAAATTGTGATCTCATGTGTTATAACTTAGGTAATATGTATTAAAACAACTTGCAAACAGTTAAAAGACACATAAATGTTGGTTGTGGTTATTATTGATCCAGAATGCCATATTAGAAAACTGCAAGGGCTAGATAGTAAAAAACATCACAAGAACATTTTTGTACAAAACTATTTCATCAGTGAAATGAGTTTCCCCAAGAAATCATGAAATGCTCTTGCTGGAGGCATTTAGAGATGAGATGGCCATTGGCCGGGTAACCCATAAATGTCTCAGGCATTAGCTAGCTGAGTGATCTTGGGCAGATAAGCTACCCTTTCTGAACCAGTGTCTTAATATGGAGAATAATGCATAACTATCAGACATTTGGGGTGGTTGCTGTGAGGATATAAAAGTACTTCCTGAGCCAGAAAGCAAAATATAAATAAAAGGGACTAAAGTTACTTTTTTACCCTAAAAGTAAATGATAACTGCATGACTTTACTTTCCCAAGGTCTCTTAGAATCTAATATCACGGCTTGCCACCTTTCTTGCTAAGAACACAGAGGAGTGCCTAGGAATCCTAGGTAGTATGTTTACTAATGCCTCAGTGACCTATTAAACTGACCAGGACGACTTCATCTAATGGTCCTTCAGGTGACCATCTTGTGTGCCGGATCCTGTCGATGCCGTGATTGGAACTCTTGTCTTTCTCCGGGCCGGCTACTATAAACCAGCTTTGTTGTTGTTGTTTTTTTCATCAATTAGTTTTTGCATTTCTGTTTTCCTCACATTTTAAAAATGATAAGCTAACTAAACATTGTTCTTCTTACCTTTAACACAGTCAATATATTGTCTAGGTTTGTAGAAGCTGTTGTTTTTGAAGTTTTTGATAAAGTATCCTCATGTGTTTTTAGGTGTGCATCCTTTGGCCTGGCTTTTAATAAACTGGGCTCTTGGAATTCAGGATGCTCTATGCCTTGTTTCTCTAGTCCTTCAAATTACTAGGATTTTTCCTTCTGTTTTTCTCAGATTTTGTGACTAATGCCTAAACATAATTTCTAAAACCAGATGAAAATACATTCTTCATAATAAATTACAGAAATTGACAGTTAAAATAAATCAAATTTACATTTATGTTTAAGTCTACACATTTTCAAACTATCTAAATGCCCAGACTTCTTTTCATCTTCAACATTTAACTAATTCTATCAATTCAACATCTTGAATAGAAATTCCTACTTAGAGTCTCTATAACACTTAATAATTAACCTCTGAGGGACCAGTATGCCTACTTTTCAGAAATAGAAACTTTGTAATGCTCTTTTCTATTATTCTCCTACAAGAAGAAGGTCTTTCACATTTCAAATATTGGTTTTTGCTATTTCTACACATGGCAAATTAATTTGGCTTTTATAATGAGGTGGAATGTTTCAAATCTAAATTAACACCTTTGGCTTTACTTTGTGAGAAGACCTACTCATTACTCTCTGGTAACTTAATGGCTGCGCTATTCTATGAACCAAAATAGTTTAATGTAATCTGACATTTATGACTTCCACATAATATCAACTGCTAAAGCTTGAAAAAAGGTTTCTATTCAGAAAAAAAAAATCTCAAACTAATAAGCATGCACCCAATATTAAAATCGGGTCAGAGATCCTTTTCACTTTCATTACATATAATTTATGCCACTTGAATGTAGTTTAATAAGGTCGTAAAAATGCCAGTTGTGGTATCTCATAATACTTTTTATAAACTGGTTTTACAGTCTCTCCTTTGTTCCAAAGTTCAAAGTGACAATTGAAATGCACAGGTTGCTTAGGAGTTATTGAAGTTTCTCCTGGAAAAACTGAATGGTGAATATATAAATTTTATATATATAAAAATATATATGATATATAGCATTTATAAATATTTATATAGTATAGACTTATAGATAGGTTAAAATATGCTATTTACTTATGTTTTTTAAAATGTAAATCTGTTTTCCAAAATCTTCATAATTTACTAAAAGACATTCCCTTTTTCCAGATGCATGTTATTTTTTAATTAAAAGGAAAAAAATAAGATTTCAAGAGAAGGTTAGTTCAATGTGGTTGACGTAGCCTTACCCTTTTGTTACGATGAAATAAAAACTTCCCAACACTTACTCCTCACTTGGTCATTGTCAAACAATACTCCAAGGTGCTCTCACAATAGTGGCATTGTCAGCGTTTCATGACTTCATTCACTCACTGACCATTGCCTTACTTCCTGGCTGAGGTAAATAGGGCTTTGCGAGCACTTCCCTTAAGTCATTTCAGAGGAGATAAATAATGATTGCAATGTAATATTGTGATAGTGCTAAAATATTTCCTTCAAGTTTCAACTTCGAGCACAAGTTTCCAATAATATATAATTTTTCATTTGCTAGCTCAAACTTTTGGTTTTATTAAATTCTACAGCTGCACTCAATATTTATACATTTGGTGACCAACCTTGATATATTATAATAATATGAAGCTAAGACTTTTATATAAGAATACAAAAACATTTCAAAAATCACTATTGAATCAAACATGGATATTCAACACAATTTGTTTGAACACCAATTGAACAAAAGCATTGCAAGTGTTTTAGTTTTTGAGCCAACATTAAAATTGATATTCACACAGCTTGCTCCATCTTTCTGATGTATTTCATGGGTTTATTTCTATTATCAGTTAAGATAATTATTCTGGAAGGTTACTATAAAAGATTCCTGTTCAGTACAAAACCATTCTAGAGTTTTCCATTAAACTGATACTTGGTGAATATGGAGGTATCCCTTAGAAATGTTTATCTCAGTCTGCTGAAAACAACAACAAAACAGTACAGTATTTATATTGCTTTTGTCAGGGAGAAAAACAATACAGCTGGGTTCAGTTCATTATTGTATTAAGTAGTTGTACGCATTGGGCATGGCACTTGAGTTCTTTGAGCTTCCCCATCTGAGAAATGGGACTAATTACAACATTTTGTAAGATTAAAATTAAAGTAGGATATATAGTTAATTAAACTAGAATGTGTATCATAAAAATAACACATTATCATCATCATCACCATCAGTATTGAGGGAATTACATGTGACATATTGAAAAGCAGATGTGGTTTCTTCATTTTTTTTTTTTTTTTCAGGATTCAATAAAGATCCTGGCTTCTCAAGTCAGGGTCTTTTGCTTATTGAATATACCAATGCCAGCATCCAAGAAGGACTCACTCTGACATAGCTGGGGCCCAGGAGAAAAGACAACTAGGGGGAATCATCAAGAAATCATCAGAAATCGTGGCCAATCAAGTAGAAGATGTGGCTCTGGGAAGAGGAGCAGCAGCAAAGACACGTTGGTTCCAGGACTGGATCAGGGCTGCTAACAGCACATCGCAACCGGGTGGGTTTAGGGTTAAAACCCAATGTTCCCTTGGTCCAGTTATGCCAAATACAGTCTTCTCCGCCATCAGCTGTATATCTTTGGATTTAAGACACAGTTCCGATCTCACAGCAGCACTGGTCTTGAACTTGAAGGGGATGGAATACACTTTGGCTAACTTCATATAAATTTTTGGTTTTGAACGCCTTCTTGGTTTACAGTAGTCAGCTTGTCTCCCAGTAGGGAATACAGAAAGAAACCTAGTAAATTTTCATGAGAAAATACACTTTGAGTTACTAGATGAAACCAAGACCAATAGTTATGTAAAATATATGATGTGTATTAAATACAAACCATTTGTGCTTGCAAATCCTATGACTGAAAGGGAAGTTTCACTTGATCCCTAAGAAACAGTTTTGTATCATTTTAGACATGGCTTTCTTTCTTCTTTGTAAAATAATCTTGATACTTGAAGTCATGGTCATATTCAAAGCTTTATTTTTCATTCTCATTCTCTCCCTCCCTCAGAGGAATATAGACACTTAGAAAGGGGAAACCTGTCCTTGGATCCCACTTGATGACACTCTTCCTTGAGTCTTGATCATCACAGCATCAGGTTTTGCAGTCTGCTGTTACCACCACCACACCGCATTGCCAGGCAACATCCTCAGCATAGGGTTCAAAAGTTACACTTGGGGCAGAATGGCCATTACCAAGACCCAACCACAATGTATTATTAGAGATCTTCTGCAATATTATTATGTAACTTCAAAATATCAAATCCTACACAACACTTGGAGAAAAAAAGTTATTAGGTGTTTATGGTGAAGGCTAAGTGGGAGAAATTATTGTGAATATTGAATAGTTAGGATTGTAGTAAAGCCAAATCTGTAGGCCAGACAGGCTCCTTAGAAGTTTACTTGCAATGCAAGAACTCAACAAAAAGAAAACAACCCTGTGGGATTAGTGAAATAACCTCTTCCTGCTTTTAATTAGGATTTATTTTTTTGTCCTTCATATTCAGGTTTCTTTCTTTCTTTCTTTTTTTTTAGTTTTGTTTTTATTGTTTATGCTGTTACTGTTTTTCCTGATTTCTCTCCCTTTCCTAACCTCCACCCGGGCCCACCCTCTTCCCTCCTCCAGCCAATCCCTATATTGTTGTCGGTGCCCATGGGTTATGCATAAATGTTCTTTGGTTAATTCCCTCACCATCTTTCATCCTGTCCAACCCCCTCTCCTTTCTGGCAGCCTTCAGTCTGTTCTATGCATCTAATCTTCTGTTACTATTTTGTTCATTTAGGACTTGAAACCTGTTGCAACTTCCTCATATGTAGGAGACTCTGAAGACTAAGTACTTTGATATGACAATTCTCTGAAAATCCTAATCAGTAATTCCTGAGCTCCATGTTTAAGGAACGTGTTTGCTTTTCAAGATTACAGGTTTGAGTTGTTCCTTCAGGTTCTTCTGTGAAGACGTGTTAAGATCTTACACAGCACAACAAATACTGAAATCCTGGGCACCCTCAAGCTCCAAATGTCACAATGATAAAAACAAAAATTTTGGAGAATAATGACAAGATCTATCCCAGAAATCAGAAATTTAATAGAAGCAGATTCTTCCCTGTGTACTACCTGGCTCTCTTTGAAAGTCTCATTGCATGCTTACCTCATAGCTCAGGCATAAGAATGGAAATAAGAGATACTCAGGGGAAACCTTATTACCATGAATTTAATTATTTACGGTTTAGAGGTCAGTATACCATGATTTAAGCATCTCTGGGTTTAGAATCAGGGACGTGTGGGTCAATATTGAACTTTGACACTTGCTACATGGTACTCGGGCATGACAATTAACCTCTCTGAACCTTAATGTCTTTATCTGTAAAGTGGAGGAATGGCCCATTAATTACAATGAGATGAGTTATTTAAAGCATTCAGTACAGCAGTTAGTTAGAGTAGATTTTTAACAATGTCTAACTGCTAACAGCAACTACTATCTGTAGGGGCTAAACTATTACATGTCTCCCACACAATATAGAGAAGACGTGCCCCGTAAGCTGCCCTAGCTTCCTCCCCACACAAAATTTTCTTTTTCTAATCACCAAATATCTCTAAATTAATTGTGCAAGTTTTCACTCCTACATGCTTCAAAACCCATCCTGAGAATTCTCAGATGGTCCTGAAATCTCAAGTACTGATAGAGCTTCTCATGTTCAAACATTTTCCTTTCGTTATTAGAAACTCGGCTAAGTCTTGACAATATACTGAGGTGAAAAAATGGAAGAAAATATTTAAATCTCAATCATGGGAAAATGACATAGACAACTAATCTAATCTGTTTTCCCCCATGTGAAATATTGACATAATTTCCATTCTTCCTTACATAAGAGACCTGTCTTTAAAAGACTTAATTGTCAAACTTAAAGTAGGCAGAAAAAAAGGCATTATCTAAAATATCTGAGTTTGAATTTGAAGAGCAATCTGAGTACATGTTTACACAATGCTTTAGAGTAATAAACTCACAGTATTTTCCAGTTGACTATCCCTTAAAGGTAATGGAACATTTGTTTATGTTTTTTGGTGCTATGACTTACTATCAAAAAATATCCACTTGATTCAAAATACTTACAAAACACAAATGTCCACCATAGCAAAAGTGAAAGAACTTCAATGACAACCTCATGGTAGCTGAGCATCTCTTGTCAAGTCATTGAGTAATGATCGGCAATCCATGTTTAGGTAGAATTTGGTCCCATACTCTTTTTTATTCAATCACTAAACTATTCATGCCTAGTAGAACAGAAATTAATGGGGTTTTATAGACTTAAGGCCTAATAGTAGATGAGGCACACTATCTGCACAAATACATCCACTTCCTCCTATCCTTGTCCATGCACGCCATTTCTCCCTGCATTTCTTTGTATCTGGGCTTGGCCTTCACAAAAGAATGCAGCGAGTGATTCTGTGCTACTGCTGGGCCTAGGTGCAGGGGTGTCCAACCTTTTGGTGTCTCTGGGCCATGCTGAAAGAAGAAGAGCTGTCTCGGGCCACACATTAAATACGCAAACACTAGTGAAAACTGATGAGCCAAAAAGAAGGTTTTAAGTAAACTTATGATTTTGTGTTGGGCCACATTCGTAGACATCCTGGGCCACATGTGGCACATGGGCCATGGGTTGGACACCCCTGGACTAGAGCTTAAGAAGCCTGGTGGCTTTTACTTTTTCTCACGTGGAAGCCTACCACCTTGTATGGAGTTTGGGTTTCTTAATGAATAATGAGAAACTATATGAAAAGAGATGCCACGTGGAGGAGATGTGAAATACCCCACTGATAACCAGCACAGAAGTCCCAGACACGTGAGTGAGGCATCTTTGCTGTTCCAGCCCAGATAAACCCCCAAATGTGTGCAGTTGCATGAGTGGCCTCAGTTAACACCACATGGAAGAGAAGAACCACCCAGCTCAGCCCAGTCAACCCACAGACAGAAGTATTTTGGGGTTTTTTTGTTTGTTTGTGTTCAGCCACCAAGTTTTGGTGTGGTTTGTTACTCAGCAAATGAGCAGTGGATATACCTTATTATTAGAATCAGAAAATGAAAGATAGTAATTCTTGAAATTAGAGCTTCGTAAATTATAGCCTTAAATGTGGTAATCCTAATATCGAGCACCAATAATTTAGGCTTATTTTCCAGAGGAAGCGTTGTTTTATTGAGTTATGCTAGCCTTATTCTCAGCATGACCTCAAGTGTTAGTCACATCCCCGGCTTCTACAGCAGGGGTTCCTGGTGACTCTGAGAGTGCCAGGCAGGCGCTCCTCCAACAACGGCTCTGGCTTTCCTTAGTTTAAAAAATATATAGACAGCAAATGGACGCCACTACTGTATATCCCAACTCTGGCATGAAAATTGTTGGGCTGAAGGGACAATGTCCTCCAGCAGATTTTTTTTGTGGGAGATTAACACAGGTTTAAAGTCATTCAGAAAGATAGGGTTCTCACTGGGAACAATATACTATGCATCCAGCATGAGCACATCACTCAGGATGTTTTATACATTAGAAAAAATCTCAGGACATGGTGTCCAGCCAGGTTAGAGGTTGTGGGAGTTGGAGCTGGGGTCAGGATAACGCGGGAAAACAGGGGAGGATAACGACACAGGATCTGACAAGATTTAGTATATCGAGGGTGAGAAATTTAAAGAGACAAGCAAGAAGAAATTCTAATATCCAAATATTTATTGTATGTAGTACAACATGTTGCTTTCTTTTTTCAGTTTTACTGAGAAATAATTGACATAAAATTTTATTGAAATAATCGTATAGGTTTAAGGAGTACAGCATAATGGTTTGATTTACATATATTGTGAAGTGATTAACACAATAGGTTTAGCTAAGATACAATAAAAAGAAAAAGAATAAAGGAAAAAAATTTCTTTCTTGGCTATAGTCATCCTATTGTACATTACATCCCTAGGACTCACTTATCTTATAACTGGAAGTTTGTACCTCTTGACCATCCAGTTCTCCCTCTCTTCATCCTCCACCTCTGAAAGCCACAAATCTGATCTCTTTCTCTTTTAGTAGATTTGACATATAAGTGAGATCAGACAGTATTTGTCTTCCTCTGTCTGACTTATTTCACTTAGCATAATCCTTCAAAGTCTATCCATGTTGTCACAAATGGTGGGATCTCCTAATATTTTATGGTTATATAATATTCCATTGTGTGTGTGCGTGTGTGTGTCTGTCTTATAAAACTTACTATCCTCTCATCCATCGTTGGACACTTAGGTTGTTTACATGTCTTGGCTATTATAAATAATGTACTATCAACATGGGGGTGCAGATATCTTTTTGAGTTAGTGTTTTTTGTTTCCTTTGGATAAAAACCCAAAAGTGGGATTGCTGGATCATGTGGTAGTTCTAATTTTAATTTTTAAGGAAACATCCATAGTGGGTTTTTTTTATAGTGGCTGTATCGATTTACCAACATTTGTTACTCTTTCTCTTCTTGATGATGGGCATGCTAGTAGGCATGAGAAGATAATGCATTTGACTTCAATTTGCATTTCCCTAATAACTGACTAGTGATACAGAGCATCATTTCCTGAAACTTTTGGCCTTTTGTATATCTTCCTTGAAAAAAAAGTCTATTCAGGTCCCCTGACCATGTTTTCATTAGGTTACTTGAGAGGTTTTTGCTATTGAGTTGTATAAGTTTTTTATATACATTTTGGGTATTAACCCTTTACCAGATGCGTGTATGGTTTGCAAAAGTTTTTTCTCATTGTATAAGTTGTCTTTTCACTTTATTGATAGTTTCTTCTGCTGAACAGACACCTTCTAGTTGGATGTAGTCTCACTTGTTTGTTTTTATTTTGTTGCTTCTGCTTTAAGTGTTGTATCAAAAAAATCATTACCAAGACCCATGTCAAAAAGCTTTGTTCCCATGTTTTCTTCATGGTTTCATGGTTTCATGGTTTCAGGTCTTGTGAGTGGTATAAAATAGGAGTCCAGTTTCATTCTTTCACATGTGAATATCCAATTATCCCAGTACCACTTAGCACTCATAAAGAGACTATCTTTTCTCCATTGAGCATTCTTGGCTCCCTTGTCAAATATTAATTGACCATATATGCTTGGGTTTATTTTGGGGCTTTTGATTCTGTTCCACTGGTCTATTTGTCTGTTTTTAGGTCACTACCACACTATTTTGATTGCTGAATTCTGCTTCGATATCTGCAAAATGTTGATTTCTTTTTTGAGGGGAGGCTAGCAGGCTTTCAGCAAAGCATCTTTTATTAGTATAAAAACTCCTTTGAATTAATCCCACTCTAAAGAATTTCTCTCTCTCTTTTTTTTTTCAGTCTTGAGTTTGTCAAAGGTTTAGGCATTCTGTTCAGCTTAGTCAGGGAAAATGCTTGTATTCGTTGTTTTTAGGCACATTTCCTGGTGAAATCCCATGTTGTCCATTTCCCTCTCACTATTGGAATATTTACACATTCTATACCATGTAGCCCTGGCCAGTGTGGCTCAGTTGGTTGGGCATTGTCAGGCAAACTGAAAGGTTGCAGGGTTTGATTCCTGGTCAGGGCACATACCCAGATTTCAGGTTTGGTCCCTCACTGGGGCATGTACGGGAAGCAGACGATCAATGTCTCTCTCTCTTTCTCTCTTCCTTCCCTGCTCTCTAAAATCAACGAGCATGTTCTTGAGTGAGGATAAAAAAATAAAAGTAAATGTTCTATATCATGTAAAAACAACCAAAACAAAAATTCTCCATGGCCTCCACACCACTTTGGCTATCTCTCTATTTTTTTTTTCTCACAGTCAAACTCTCCACATCCTGATTCACACTTGTTTCCCAGTCAACTCCAAGTTAATTTCCATTCCCATCACTTCACTAAAGTTGCTTTGCTAAGGTTTCTAGTAACCTCCCTATTGTTAAATCCAATGGGCAATTTCAGTCCACATTTTTCTTGACTACTTCTTTAATGTGGCTGCTGTTATGACTGCTTCTGTCTCCCCAAAATTCATACATTGCAGTCCTAATCCCCAAAGTGATATATTTGGAGATAAGACCTTTGGGAGGTAATTAGGGTTAGATGGGGCCATTAGGGTGGAGCTCTTATACTGGGATTAATGCCCTTATAAGATGAGACACAGAGAGTTCTTCCTCTCTTCATGATATTAAAAAAAAAATCATATGAGCACACAGTGAGATGGTAGCCCCCTCTATGCCAAGAGAAGATGCCTCAGAATGAAATCTCTCTTGCCAGCATTTTTATTTTGAACTTCTCAGCCTAAAGGACCATGAGAAAATTAATCCCTGTTGCTTAAACCCCCTTAGTCTGTGTTATTATGTTATGGCAGCCCAAGCTGACTAATACAGCTGTTCTGATATCATATTGTTCTACCTTTCTGGCCCTTTCTACTCAGGTGATTTTTGGACATCTCATGATACACCTTACTTTTACATACTGAAGAGCTTTAAAGTTCTATACTTGAATTCTTTCTTACTCTGTTCTCTCTTTTTAGAAGCCTTCTTCCTCTATCATGGTTTATGTATCACCCACATAAAGGCACGCAGGCTGCACACACACTTCCAGGGAGCACCAGCCACATGGACCCGTGGCCCTGCTCAAATGGTGCTAACTCTCAAATTTGTGCAGCCAACTGGGCTTTCTCTTTTGAGATGCTTCTTTCCACCTACTGCTTCAATAGCTCTGCATTTGGTTTCTCCATGGGCATCTCAAATTAAACATGTTGAGAACAAACTCATGGTCTTCCTTCCTCTCCAGCAGGCTGCATATCACTAAATGGCTTCTCCACTTGCTCAGCTGCTCCTGCGGGATAACCGTGCTTATCTTTGACAGTCCCCGACTCCTATTGCTCTCCACATCTAATCAACCCCCCAAGTCAATACTTCACCCTCACCCCCAAGCAAATCTCTATGGCTTAACACAACAAAAATTGATTGGTTATTTATGTAGCCATTGTTTATGAATTGGATATTCTTAGAAAAGTGGCTCAGGGTCCAAGGCTTCCCCTTTTCTGTGAACTTGCAGTGTTCAGCGTATGCTTCCCAAGGGCACTATGGAAGGAGTAAAAGAATGGGAATTGCCGGTGGAGATTTAATAAGACTGCTGTGCATACCACGGACACATATATTCCACTGGCTAGAACTCAGTCACATGGCCTCACCTAACTTCAAAGAAGGCTATAAAATGTAATTTAGCCTCATCTCCAAGAAAAGAAGAAACACGGATATTGGCAATCATGAGCTTTCTCTTCCATGACAGGTCTTGTCAATTCTGTCTTCAAAATAGATCTTCCATCCATTTTTCTTTCACCATTGGCAACGACTTCACCCAAACCACTATCCACTCCCATCCAAAATATTTCAGTAGCCTTCTAATAAAGGTCTCTATTTCTACTATTGCTCCCTGAAATCCATTCTTCCCCCAGTAGACCAAGTATCTCCGTAAGCACACATATAAACTTTGCAAACCCTATCTCCACTGAAACCTTTCAGAACTCGCCTATTCTCTTAGGAAATATCAAAACCCTTACGCGGTCTGAGAGATCCTGGGTCAGTCCATGACTCACCTCAGCCTCCTTGCCACGCCGACTCAAAGGCGCGTAACACGAGTGAAAACGCTCTATAATGGTGTGCGACAGAGTCTCATCCCAACTCTGTGTTCAGTGACTTCTTCCTCTATGTTGGTAGTTTGAAACTGACCATCACAGCAGTATTCATACCATGGAAATGAGTAAATATTATACGTCAGGGCCGCTTTCCCACCTCCACCCAGCTGGTGGTTAAATCTTTACTAGCACACTACTACATAACAGGTACTCCACAACCAAATGTTGAAAAAATAAAAGGATAAAATTATACTTTTCTCCATTGTTGTCGTAGACATGTAGATTATCCCCTGGCTTAATACAACCTTACCAGTCATCCAAATAATTCAAATCACATGTCTATAATCTATTCAGAGAGTTCAGACAAAATTGCTATTTTGGATTGAATCACACAGGTAACTACCTTGGTTCTGCATTGTTATGTATACCAACCTCTCTTTTAGTCCATAAAGATCAATACTGACAGCATTTTTCAAGCATTTTCCTGTAACAGCTTTACCCAGGTATGTTTGTCAGTCTATTAGAGGCCAGTGAAATTGATCAGGAAACAAGTATAATCCAATTGTTTAGTGTCACATGGAATCTACAAGAATTTGTTAGATGAGCAACTTGGAGTACATTAATGCACTCTCAGAAACTCTTATTAATTCCAGATATTTTCCAACATCTTAGGAGTCTCTGAGGGTAGTGAAGTCAGAGCTATCAGCATGGCAAGACTTTTTAGCTCTCCGGTCTCCTTTGAATCCAATAACACTTTGTATACACAAGTGTCTCTCTTGTGGCTTTTCCCATGATCAGCTTTACAATTTGCATTATTTACATGTTACTTTGTTTTTACCTCTAGATAGTAATCCCCTCAAGTGAAGGAACCAAGTATTTTAAACCTCCCTCCCCCCAGCAAGTCCAGGTGATGCTCGGCACATACTAAGTGCCCAACTGATGTTTGCTCTCTGGCTCCTTTATCTTCCAGCTTCAAAGCACTTTTATTGAACCTGTAAAACTGTAACAGTTTATACTTCTTTTGGCTCTCAGATTGATATCTAATAAAGAATGTTTAAGAAGTATAAATAGGAATAAATATCAAGCAATGGAAACTTTTTTGATCTTATATTAAAAAACAGCTAAAATACATGGAATTAAAAATTTTTTGATAAATAGTTTTATATTAGAGTTAATCGTGTGATGGGATCTGATTGCACCTCTCTGGCCATTTACTCTTAGCCATGAAAGTAAAATAATGTCCAGTATTTGCCATCAAGCTTTATTGACTGTGGTTGCTGCTTTAGTGTGGTTCACATCTGGAATCTAGAAAATAAAATAAATCATTAGCAGTGTAGGCATTCCAAAAACCTATACCTGACATTTTTTCAAAACAAAAGATGTTTCTCTTTCAGGATTTATTCACAGTTTCAGGATTGCCTCACATTTTAGAATTTAAAACCACCACCACCAAGCACAACAAAAATAACTATAAGCGAACTGACATTTTCCCTGTTAAAGTTTGCAAAGGTTTAAAAACTTAGTTTACCTTCACAGGCTCTTCACTAAACCCTCTGTCATACGGTGTCGGTGATTCAGAGTGTGGGCAACGCCCCGTCTGGCCCGCTTTTCTGATAGAGGCGCTGAAGCCGGTTAGCACAGGCAGCGAAGGAGCTTCCACAGTGCCACACTGTCAGGCTAACCTGCGTCAGCGTCTGCGGGGGCACGGCTGGGACCGGGCCCGGACCTGCCCGGCTTAGTCATCGGCTCTGATCATTTCTCTGACGCAGTGTCCTTTGGCGCATGGCAGGTCTCAGGACAGCATTTGCCGGGCAGACTCTGGCCACCTTTTGGGTCAGGCCCAGGTAGGGCGGACCCAGGCGCACCGCACAGCCGCGCGGCCACCCGCGGCCTGGCTCCTGCCCCTGGCCGCTCGCGATGGACACGCTGGCCTCAGCGCCTTGGGGGAATGTAATGCTGTCTTTCTCAGTTTCGTTGGCTGACAGTGAGATAAGCAGGTTTCATGAGGTAAAAAATTAACTAATATTCTGACCTGAAATGACCGAAGGCAAAAAATAACGACAGAGGAGTTCTGAACTGGGGAGTTTTCTCAGTGAAAAAAAATCTCACTTTTGCCTTGTTGAAAAATAGCTTGAGATAAATACTCTCAGAACCAAAGTTACAAATGAGGATTTTTAAAAAGATCACAGGTATGACCAAATGGTATGTGAATAGCAGTTAGAGATGTGTAAAATCTAGATTACCTATAAGAATGCAATATAAAGAATAGATTCTGAAAATAGTTATATAATGAAATAATTTTTGGTTACTATTTTATTATTTTTGCTTTTTTAAATTAAAAATAAGAATAAATAATTAAGAAAAAACCCCAAATAATGTGTAAGTACTTTTATGATAAAACAGTTCAAGATTCTGCAGGAGTAGGAGGAAAAGTCAATTCTCTAGCTATGTGGGAAATCTTTTTGCTCTTTTGTAACTTGGAGATGCGTCGGTACATAAACACCTGTCTTATGATGTATACTTGGTATAGTTGTGAAATGAGCCATTTTTAGTGTACTTATGTACTTACTTACCCTAGTGTTTGCGGTAAGTCTGCTACCGTTACCACCATGATGCTACGGTTTCCTGTAATGATAATACATAGCATTGTTTTTATTTCCTGAAGTTCATCTTCTTGGTGCAGACTGGGACGGAGCAGCTTTAATAGTTTCAGTCTACACTCAGGCTGCCAATGCAAAAGCGAGTCTCAATGTACTTAAGTCACAGGAACAATTTGTCCTTAGAGGGAATAACCTCTCATTCTCTTCCTTTCCCCGCTGTCCTCAGTCTCCCCCGTGATGGGAAGGAACACTGTGGTCTATCTGATCAATGGCAAGGGGACAGAATAAGTATATATTCATGTCCTGTTATACAAGGTTATACTAATGTTTCATATAACAGATAACATAGTTAACATTCCATATAACATTTTATATAACCATATAACATTTCACTTAATCCACACAGTAATTATTGTTTTTAGATGAGGGAATTGAGGTTAAGAGAGGCTAAACGATTTGATGAAGGTCACACAGCCGGATGCGAACAAGGCTGTCTGTTGGCAAAGCCCATCCTCTTTCTACTAACATACATAACGCAGCAGGCAAGAAGCTCTTTCCCACCAGAGACCGCAAAAAAAAGTCATCCATCTACACCCAGAAGAATGATTTTGCTGCCTTGCTAAGGGTACATTGAGTAACTCTTTTTTATTTAAAAAAACCGAAAAAACCATCAGCAACCTTGAGGAAAATAAAAATTGCAGGAGAACTGTCTCAGTAGCAGTGTCTTCTGCCTTCTTATTGGCACAGGCAAGAATAACACGCTATTTTCCCTTCAGGTGACATGAAGTGACAAATCCCCGTGTGTGTGCGGGAGGGGGTTCTGGGGGGATGAGGGCATTTGCTGCTGAGGATGGTAGCTCTGTAATTACTTCCATGGGCATCACTGTCTCTGACTATAGCCAGGGCATCTGTACTTGTTCACTCTCAGTTTATCATAAAGCTATCAGCAGTCGCATCTCTTACCAACAGGCAGACTCCATTCTTGTTGGTAGTCTAGCATGATGGCTGAGACCCAGGTCTCAGAGCCAGAAGGCATGTGCATGTTGTTATCCTTTTGATCACGGGGGAAAGGAGAATGAGAAGGAAAAGGAAGACACATAGTCACTGATTCCTGCAACGGCCATCTTTAAGAAACAGAGGCTGTCTTTTGTATTCTTTTATAAAATGGTAAGTCTGGTATGACCACAAGAGAAGGCAGAGGAGAGGCTCAAGAGAAAAGCAAAGTTTATTTTATTCAGAGGACCTAGAGACAAGAGACTTACCACTCAGGGCCACATGGAAACACCCCAGGGTGGTCCAGAGACAGAAGATAAGAGCGAGGGGAGAGCAAAGACAGTGGCCTTTATTGTAGTTTCCATGAGAATGGTAAGGCAAGGCAGGGTGAACAGTTTGAATTTGGCTAGTCTGAGTAATTTGAGTAAGCTTTGGGCAGTAGGGGTGTTTTCTAGTTGCCTGGTACCTGGCTCTCAGGTGATTAAAGTGAAGGAGCATTGCCTCCAAGTTTCCTAAAGTGTCCTAGGAAGCCAGCCTGGAAACCAGCCATATGTCAAGTATGATTGAATTGTGCAGGCTTGAGTAAGTTAATTACCTACCTGGGCCTCAGTTTCCTAATTTGTCACTAGGGCTTGAGTTAGATAATAAAGTCCTTTTCAGATATAATTTATTATAATTTTTAGATATAAGTGAAGTTTACATTGGTAAAATTTCTGGGTTTCCTCAAAGGGAGGGTCCCTGGAAGTACAAATTTTGATTTAACCTATAAGTGCAAATATTTTTCCAGGTTTGCCTCTCTACCCAAAAGATCCTTACAGTTTACAGTGAGTTAACACCAACCCAGAGAGGTAAGCTGTAAATTACTTAGTTGGCCAAAATCAACTGTAGGTAAGTTATTTCAAGACTTGCTCAACTTTAATGTTTGAAAAACATCAACACCTCCATTATGTTGTTAGTATTGATGGGAGAAAAGGTACAGTGGACCCTCTTCTAAAGAGAAAAGGCTTGGGAGGTAGGCAAGCCCTAAGTAAGCCATCACACAGAGGGCGTTTTAATAAAGAGGGGAGAACAAGGCCTTTGAAAAGGAAGTGTTGATTGCAAAGCATGTATAGAGGTATTTGAAAAATAAAGCAGGCCTTATGTGACTAAATGATTAGCGATGTTATTTGAGAACTAGAAACTTAAAGACTGGCATGAAGAACTTTATTCACGTTAATCTGTTCATCAGTTAGCTGTATTTAGAAGTTGTCTCAAATACCTTTTGGATGGGCTATGAGAAATTTACACAGAAAAAGTGCTACTGTGACTTTGCCAATAAATTGTGTATTTCACCATGTGCTAATGATTTTTTTTCCAAAAGAGAATACGTTGTGACCTCAATAAAATTTTATATGTCAAAATAATGAAACAGAACCTTATTTTCTGGTGCCAACTTTCTATAAAATCACTCTTTAAAAAATATTAATCTCACTGCAGCATGTAGAATTTTACACACAGCTTCAGAATGGGTCTGGCAGTATACATCTTTATAAAGTGAAAAGACTTGGATTAGATTCAAGATTCAAATGCCAAAGTTTGTATCTGTACCTTTGACTTCTTATTGTTTTTTAAAAAATGTATATAGCATATGCTTACACTATATCACATAACACAATCACATCTTAGATAACATCATTGGGCTGAGTTGCTCCTTCATTACAGTTTCTACAGTGGACATTTTTATAGGTCTGTAATGTGGAAGACAGCAAATAAGTATATGTTTCCTTTTGTTCAGCCAAAGTTGTTGTAGCCCTAAAAATAACAGAAGTTAATAGCATTGTATTTTAAAAAATCTAAATGTCAACCTTTAGCCTAGATAATTTGTTTTCAGCATAGTGTCATGGTTAAAAGCTAAGATCTAAGGTTGCTTTAGTTCAAGTCCCAGCTCTGCCTGTTACTAGTTGTGTGACCTTGAATGCATTATTTAATCTCCCTGTGCCTGGATTTTCTCATGTCTGCAATAGGGGTAACAATAACACCTATATCATAGGATTGAGCAAGTATTTGTGAAGTGTATTAGTCAGTGCTTGGCACAAAACAAATGTTATAAGTTCTTGTTGTTATTATTGTTCTTATTTTTAGATGCAAATGGAAAGCTAGAAAAAGGAAAACATGTTCTGTAGGGGAAAAAAATTAAAGAAAATCTTGGCAAAAAAGGAGAATAGTGTAGTTACATTGGATGATTATGCAAGTCATTTCATTATTTGCAAATTCTTTGAAAGCTTCATTGTCAGGATTTTCTGAACAATAATTTTAGGTCAAGAATATTCTTACCAGGCAATGGAGGGTGACATCAGTAGAAATGGTGGAGTAAGAACACCCAAAGAGCTACTCTATTATAAAATCAAGGAAAACACTAACAAACATTGCCAAAAACAACTTTTCCAGAACTCTAAAATTTATCAAATACTTGCAATAATCCAAAGAGAGTTTGTTTTTAGAAATCTAAATCTGAGTAAAAACAGCAGAATTTGTGATGTTTGAACTAACCCTATTCCCACCAAAACTCCGAGATAACCTTGAAAACTGGCAGCCTCACAACCATGGTAACTGTGAAAAATCAGCAGCCTACCAGCCACCAGAGGGAACAAAATAGGTTTAAAGTACTCTCATAGCATCAGTCTCAGAGGATTGTCACTATTTTACCTATCTGGTAGTTCCCTGGAAACTCCCACTAAAAGAGCTTGCTCTCAATAAGTGTGAACAAACTTTTCCCCGGGAGTACTTATCAAAAACAATCAGCAATAATTGTTGAACACTGCAGCTGCCTGAGGCAGTGAAAATATTTAGAACAAACAAGAATCTGACAAAAAATAACTTATAAGAAGAGTTGGAGAACAAGATGTCATAGAGGGGCTTTGAACATGTCTGAATGTTCCTGGGAACACAGAGGGCTATATACACATTTGGGGCTATGCATATGCCCAGGAAAATCTGAGGAAGTTCTAAGCTCTCATTTCTGATTGACTTGAGGTGCCACAAATGGGAAATGAGAGCCAAGGCAGAATCACAAACTGCCTACCTGAGTATCGAGTGTGTGTGACAAAACACACACAGTGGCCCTAGGCAAAGGCTGGGAGACTTACTGATTCTAGGTATTTAAGGATATCTCTTTTCAATATTAACTGACCACCTACCTGAATAGAGATGTCCATGGTCACATTAGAAAAAGAATACAGACTTATAAAATTATTTCATAAAATAAACAGCACCAGCAACAGAAACAAAGAGGAACAAATCCTGGGCAAGAGGGTATCTGATTTCCAGAAACTATATTATAGTATTGTAAATGTACAGCTTTCAACACACACACAAAAATGGCAAATGCAAAAAAACAAAAAGAGTTGCAAATAATGAAATGAAGTGATCAATAGAAACGGACCCCGAGAAAGTCCAGATGTTGGACTTGAGAAGTAAATATTTTAAATCAAGTATCTTAAATATGTTTACTAACTAAAAGAAATAATGTCCAAACAATAAAAGGAAAGTCTCAGAATGACACCTCACTAAATGTAGAATGCCAAAAAATAGTAAGACATAAAAACAAATCAAGTAGAAATTGTCACATTGAAAAGAACAATAACTCAAATAAAAAATTCAACTGAAGGGCTTAAAAACAGAGTTGAACTGGCAGAAGAAAAGAAAATCAATGAATTTAAAAATAGATCAATTGAGATTATCAAATTTGAAGGACAAAAAAAAATGAGGAAAAATAAACAGAGTCTATGGTGAGCCATAGAACACCATCCTATCAGATACCTATCAGGCAAGCATATAAAACACATAATGGGAATTCCAGGAAGAATGGAGAGTGGTAAAGTGCAGGAAGAATGTTTGAAGAAATAATGGCTGAAAACACACCAAATATGATTACAGATATTAATCTATACATCCAAGAAGCTTAACAAACTCCAACTAGGATAAACTTAAACAGATGCACTGCTAGACACATCATGATTGCCTTTTCAAAAGACAAAGCAGAGAGAATCTTGAAAAGAGCAACATAAAAGTAACTTATGTACATGGGATTCTCAATAAGATTAACAGGTGATTTTTTATCAGAAATAATGGCAACCAGAATGCACTGGGAAGACATTTTTAATCTGCTTAAATGAAAAGACTGAAACCTAGAGGTCTACATACAGCAAAGATATCTTTCAAAAAATAAGAAGAAATTAAGACCCCAAGACAAACAAAAACTAAGAAAAATGTCACTGCTAGCAGAACTGCCTGACAAGAAATACTACATGGAATCCTCCTTCTAGCTGATTTGAAAGAATAATAGAGAGTAACTTGAACTTATGAAAAAAAAAAGACATGAGTAAAGGTAAATACATAAACAAATATAAATAACAGCAGAAATGTATTTTTGTTTGTAACTCTTATTTTTCTCCTTCATGATTAAAAGACAACTACAAAAAGCAATAATTGTAAATGTGTGTTTATAGGAATATAATGTTTAAAGAACTAATTTGTGTAACTAAAATAGCACCAGGGTGAGGGAAGGGCTATGAAGCTATTCAGAGCAAAGTTTTTAATGTTACTGAAATTAGTTTTTATTAATCTAAACTAGATTGTTATAAAGTAAGATTTTAATCACTTATAGCAAATACTAAAAATTACTTAAAAGTATAGGAAAATAATGACAAGGAAATAGAAAAAATAAACTAGAAAATATTTAAGGCAAGGAGGCAGTAACTAAAAGGAGAAACAACAAAAATACATAAGATAGGTGGAAACAAGTTGCAGATGACAGATGTAAATCCTGTCTTATCATTAATTGCATTAAATGTAAACTAACATTCAAGTGAAAGGCAGAGATTGCTAGAGTAAACTTAGAAAATGACCTAACTGTATATTGTCTACAAGGGATTTGCCTTTGATTCAAAGGTCTAATAGGTTAAAAGTAAAAGGATAAAAACTGTATACCATGCAAACAGTGACCAAAAGAGAACTGCAATGGTTATACAATGAGACAAAATAAACTTTGATAAAAATTGTTACTAAAGAGAAGGACATTTTATAAAAATAAAGAAGGCAATCCATCAAGAACATATAATAATTATAAACATATATACACCAAACAACAGAACTCCAAAATTCATAAAGCAAAAACTGATAAAGTTTAAAGGAAAAACAGACAATTTAGCAATGAAAATCAGAGACTTCAACATATCAATTTCAATAATAGATGGAACAGCCAGACAAAAGATCAACAAGGAAATAGAAAATCTTAACAACACAATAAATCACCTAGACATTACAGGCATCTATAAAATACTCTAACCAACAGCAGCAGAATATATGTTTCTTCTGAGTGCACACGAAACATTGTCCAGGACGGACTGTTAAGTAAGCCATAAAACAAGTCTTAATGAATCTAAAAGTACTGAAATCATACAATGTATGTTCTTTGACTACATGGAATAAGATTAAAAATCAATAACAAGAAAATTTGAAAACTAAAAAATATGAGGAAATTAAACAAAGCACACCTAAATAACAAATGAGTCACAATAGAAAGACAAGAGAATTTAGAAAATACTTTGATATACAAATAAAAATGAAAATGTAACCTACCAAAGCTTATGGGATTCAGCTAAAATGCTTAGAGAGAAATGTATAGCTGTGAATGCATGTATAAAAAAGGAGAAATTTTAGTTTATAACCTGAACTTCCACCTTAAGAAATTAAAAAAGAAAAGAAAACCAAACTGAAGGAAGGAAATAATAAAGATTAGGCAGAAATAAACAAAGAATGGATAAACAGCAGAAATTAATAAAAAATAAAATTTGGTTTTATAAAAATATCAACAAAATTATTTATGCTTTTGCTTGACAGACCATGAAAAAAAAAGAGATGGTTCAAGTTACTAAAATCAAAAATAAAAGAGAGGACAGTGATCTCCACCTTGCAATGATAACAGTTATAAGGAAATACTATGAGCAATTGTATAATACCAAATTTGATGACATAGATAAAATAAACACATTTCTAGAGAAACATACATTGCTGAAATTGACTTGGAAAGAAATAAAAAAATCTGAAGACATATAGCAAGCTAAGAAATTCAGCTAGTAGTCATAAAACTTTCCACAAAGAGAATAGCTTCACTGATAAATTCTACCAAACATTTAAGGAGGAGTTAACACCAAACCTTCACAAGTCTTTCAAAAAATATGAGAGGCAGGAATACATCCCAACACATTGTATGAGGCTCCTATTACCCTGAAGTCAAAATAATATAAAGACATCACAAGTAAAACAACTAAAGGCCAAAGTGTATTATGAATATAACAGGATGCAAAAATCTTCAACATAATATTATCAAACCAAATCCAACAACTCATGAAAAGGGTTATAAACCTATGACCAAGTGGGAGTTATCTTAGAAATATAAGATTTGTTTAACATTTGAAAATCAATTGATGTAATACATTGTATTGATAAAATAAAATACAAAACTTACATAGTCATCTCCATAATTTCAGAAAAAGCATTACAAATTCCAACACCCTTTCAAAATAAATACTCTCAACAAACAAGGAATACAAGAGAACTCCTTCATTCTGATAAGTGCCTTCTATCAAGAACTCACATTAATGTTATACCTAATGGTGAAAGAACAAAGCTTTTCCTTTAAGATCAGGGACAAGATTAGTATATTTGCTTTTTCCACTTCCTTTTTAGTTTTGTACTGGAGATTTATACCAGGGCAATTAGGTGAGAAAAAAAGGAATCAAGATTGGAATAGCTATTTAATTTTCACAGCTGACAATAACCTTGTGTATAGAAAATTCTAAGGATTATACACACATACAAACAGTTAAATGATATCAATAAGTTTGCAAGATAGAAGATCAATACACAAAAAGCTATTGTATTTCACTGCCCTAGCAATGAACAATCTGAAAATGAAATTAAGAAAACAATTCTATTTACAATAGCATCAAAAGGAAGAAACTTAAAAGCATTGCAAGACTTCTACATTAAAAACTATGAAGCATTGTTAAAGAAATCAAAGAACAATTAAGTAAAGGGGAAGACATTCCATGTTCATGGATCAGAAGACACAATATTGTTAAAATGACAATATTCTAAAACTGATCTACAGATTCAATTTAATGTCTATCAAAATCCCAGCTGACTTTATGCAAGAATCAACAAATTAATTCTAAACTTCAAATTGATATGCAAGGGACCCAGAATAGCCAAAGGAATCTAGAAAAGGAAGAATAAAGTTAGAAAAGACACTTGTAGAGATTAAAATCTATGGCAATCAAGACAGTATGGTACTCCCAGATATGTCTACCTAATAGGTAGACAACAACACAGATTTGAGAGTCTAAAAATAAACACATTTATGGCCAGTTGATTTTCAACAAGGGCAACAAGACAATTCAATGGGGGTAGAATAGTCTTTTTAATAAAAAGTGCTGAGACAACTGGATATCCACATGCAAAAGACAGACATTGTATTCCTATCTTGCACCATGCACAAAAATTAATCTAACATAGACTTTTTAAACAAAAATAGACCTAATATGTAAGAGTTAAATCTATAAAGCTCTTAGAAGAAAACATAGGAGTAAAATATTCCTAATACTATATTAAGCAATGATTTTTAAACATCAAAAGGATAAGCAATAAAAGAAAAAGTAGATAAAATAGAGTTTATCAAAATTAAAAAAACTTTCATACTGCTAATGATATGGACAATAAAAAGATAATTCAGGAATGAGTGAATATATTTTCAAAACACACAAAGTACACATGACTCAGCAAACAACCCCCAAATTTATCCAATTAAATTCTAGGGAAATATTTTGAATAGACAAAAAATTTTTTTCCAAAAAATACACAGATGGCCAATAAGCACATGAAAAGATGTTTAACACCCTTAGTCATTAAAGCATGCAAATCAAATAATTTGTCTGAAGTGATACAACAGTGTCATACCACATTGTGGTATCACTTCACACAAATTAGAATGATTATGGTCAAATAAACAATAACAAGTATTGTAGAAGGTATGGGAAAATTGGAACCCTCATATATATATATCTGGTGGATTGTAAAATGATGCAGCATCTTTGGAAAGAAAATTTGCAATTTCTCAAAAGTTAAATAGTGTTATATGACTCAACAGTTCCACTCTTCAATATATATACAAGAGAAAACAAAATGTATGTCTACACAAAAACTTGTACTTAAATGTTCTTAGTAGCATTATTTTAAATAGCCAAGATGCAAAAACAAGCCATGTAATTCAATTGATTTATGGGTGTGGTATGTCTATACAATAGAATCTTATTTAGCCATAAGGAAGTACTAATACATGCTACAACATGGATGAACCTTACAAATATTATACTAAGTGAAAGAAGCCAGACACTAAAGGCCACATATTGTGTGATACCATTGGTATGATGTGTCCAGAATGGCAAATCCACAGAGACACAAAGATGATTAGTAGTTACCTAGCATTAGAGATGTAAATGAGGGTGTACTAACTGCTAACAGGTACAGAGTTTCTTTTTGGAGTGATGAAAATGTTCTAAAATTACATAGGAATGATGGCTGTACACCTCTGTGAAAATGCTGAAAAGCACTGAATCATATACTTCAAATATGTTAAATGAAACATTTTATAAATTATAAGTGCTTGACACAGTCTGAGAAATACTAAGCACTTAGAAATCATTAGTTGTCATTATCATTAATTATAATAGACTAGTCTGTCATTATATCATTAAGAATGGAAACACAAAGGAAGAAATAATTAAATCTGCGATGAAGGAAATAATTCTTAGAGTATTTTACCAACATACAATATGGGCGTCTAGAAGGGTGAACAGTCCTGGTGCCAAGAGGGTAGAGAAGGAAAACAGGATGTGCCACATGGGTTATACTTGTAAAATACTGGCCCCTCCCTATATAACTCAGGTGAATTTAAAAGCCATCATTAAATAAATAAACCTCTAATGTTATACCCCTTGTGAATGCCACATGGAGTTGTACTTGCAAGCAACAGGTTAACTACAAAGTAATGCCTTCTTTTCTAAGAATCTGCCATTGTGACTTTTAGTCAAGAGTTCATGGTGAAGGCCTGACTGTGATTTATTTCTTTCAAGGGCATCCATAATAGCCTGGCCCCTCAGTGAACTCTGTTTTCAGCTGTCCTGGAGGGTGACGGCATGTCTCTTTGAGGTATATCCACAAGGCAGTTCTTCAAAATGTCGCTCAAACATACCTTCTAAATTTGGTGTAAATTTCTCAATTTCTTTTCAGAAGACACAGGCATTTCATACAATGATTTTATATTTTAAAAATTGTATTCTGTGTGATAGACAAAGGGAAACTGCTATGGAAGAAACTTCCATGTACATCTGCAGCTCTGAGAGTCCTCATGCTTGTACCCAGAGAGTCAGCGAGGCAAATCCTGAACAAGCTACCTGGAGAAACGGGATCTGCTGGCCAACAAGGAAGGCAGAGGAAGAAAACAGTAGCAGAAGGATCAGGGGTAGGCCAAGCAGAAGGAGTTTCAGGAATGGCCAGGGAATGAAGAATCTGGATGGAAAAACAGAAGAACTTAGGCTGGGGCGGTCATCTGCATAAGACTTCCCGCTTACTTTCATGTAATTGCTCTCCACGTGTGGGCAGAGTCACAGACGTGGAGAAACTACTTTTCAGCATTCAACACAATCCCCTTGAATGTTTGTGACTATTAATGCTATTCCTGAGAAGGTCAAGAAGTTATTGCTGAAATCACTTTCTTCTACCATCAACTTCCTCAAAAAGAAACTCCCAAAACCTTTACTATAGCAGAGAAACTGGTATTTCATAACATAGCCTATTTGTGGGTGTTTCTCTACCACTATGATTATTAATATGCCTGTTTCCTCTAAGCCTTAAAATTAGAACACCAGGCCCGAGTTTGTTTACAGTGCGGCATGTGCAGGGCCTGAACCACACAGCATGACCAACAGGAAGCGTGTGTGCCGGGCACGGCTGCTGTCCACACCGAGAGCATCACCCCGTGGTGTGTTTAGACAGGAAAGCCCAGAAAAATGAGCACACCGTAAATGTTGCCAGTAACTCAGAAACCGAGATATCTGGAAGCGATAAAAACTACGATTGATAAAAGCTTCCCTTGTTAAATTTAGGCCACACATACTCTAAATAAAATATACCACTTAGGAAATGATTTGTGTTGATAAAACTTGATGGAGCTGTTTTTCCAAATGTCTTCTCCCTGCTGGGAGTTTCACACTTTGGCAAGCTCTCCTCAGGCCTCCCCAGTTGCCAGTCTCCTTCCATGACCTGACCTGGTGTTGTTTATACGGCTGTTTACACATTTCTTAACAACCTTTGCAAAGGGCCTTTAATGACTTTCACTCCTGGCAGTGCTTAGCTTGAGGCAGGGCTCCAAAGGCTGCCAGTGTTGTTCTGTTTATTTGTGCAGCGCCCTCCCCCTGCTCTCCCCCTGAGAAAGGGACCTGGAAAGCATGTCGCAGGTTAGATAGCTGTAGATGAGTTTTAAGACGTCAGCTGTAGTTGTTAGTAATGAACTATGGTAAAGCCATTTAAATAATCGGGAACTACAATTATTAAGGGGGCTTACACAGAGAATCAAACATTAATATTTGAGTCTGCTTGAAGAAGTAGGATGACAAGATCCCAACTTCGGGACTTATCAGTTATATAATGGAGGACAAGTACATTATCTTTCTTGGGCCTTGGTTCCTTCATCTGCTAAATGGAGGAAGAGGATTAGTTGGCAACCCAGGTCCAGTACACCTCGTCAACCTGGGCTCAGTGATTCCTGTGTAGCCCCAGACAAGTGGCTCATACTTGGTTATAAGTTAGGAAAGATGGGAAAGTTTCTTCTCCAGATACCTTGAAGAGTGTCATGATAACATTTGACTTTTAGGCCAGCTTGGTATTTTAGAATAGGAAAAGGATCACTGACACTCAAATTATATAATTCAGACCATAAAAATACAAGTAAGATCTAGATTACCTAGTGTTCTTTAAAAAAACAACCCCAACAACTGGGCATTGCCAACTTTTCCTTTCTACTTTATAGAGACCACTATAAAGTCAGGGAGAAGCCAGTATGTCATGAAATGAATGGGTACAGTCAGGAAAGACCAGAAGCATCTGGGTGGGCAGAAGAAGAATGTTCTGGAAGAAGAGGAGCACAGCCCTGGCTGGGTGACTCAGTTATTTGAAGCATTGTCCCATACTCCAAAAGGGTGCGGGTTCAGTTCACAGTGAGGGCACATACCTACATTACAGGTTCACTCCCCAGTTGGGGTGCATTTGGGAGGCAACCGATTGATGTTTCTCTCTCGTACTGGTGTTTCTCTCTCTCCCTTCCTCTCTCCCTAAAATCAATAAAAATATCTTCAGGTGAGGATTAAAAAAGAAGAAGAAGAAGAGGAAGATTCCAGGGTATGATGGCCCAGGTTCCTGATGCACAAAACGGAAGTCGCCCCAACTTCTGCAGCACTCACACAGGTTGAATGGGGCAGTACTGAAATCAGCGGAATTCCCACTAGTGAAGTTCTTGTTGCTGGTGAAAAGGGGCTCCTGTGGTGTCTTGAGAAAAGAATTTCAAGGGCACATGCATGGGTGAAGTTGAACATAGCGGCAAGATTTATTGGGGTGAAAAGAAATAATGGGCCTGCAGGGATATAGGGAGCAGGCAGGCTCTAGTAGCAGCTGCCCCAGGGTCCTTGCTAATCCTCCATGGATTTTCTTGGTTTCAGAAAAAAGCAGGCTGTCTATCCAGCTGTCCAACCTGTCTCCTCAGCTTTCCTGGGGCTGTGCCGGAGCCTGCCCCTATCCAATCCCTTTTCTGGATTTTCTGGGGTTTCATGCCCTTATCCTATCAGATTCTTTTCTCAGATTTTTCTGGCCTAGACTTCTCCCTTTATGGTCACCATTTTGGTACCTACTGCTCATGCCTCAAAGCTCTGCTTTGTCACCTGGCCTCCACTGCGCATGCACTTCATAGGAGGACCTGCCTCTGTGCCATCTTAGCTTCTACTGCACATGCAAAAAGCAAAGGATTTTTCCCCCTTACTGGTTCATCCCTGTCCCCAGTAACGTGGCCTAACGGGAGCTGGTGGTTCCAGGGCAGATTGGAAAGCTGATCTTTCCTCCCAGCTCAGGGATTAAGTTCCCTTTTGGTGGAGGATGTGACGGTCTCCTGGGGCATCTGTGAAACTGTAGCTTCCAGACTTAATCAGACTTAGCCAGTTTAGCTTCTTACTTTTTTTGTTAATACCTAACAAGCTACTTATACTGCTATTCTTATGGACATACCCCACATAGAGACAGCAAATAAAAATATCAGATCTGTGTCCATTTGTCATTAAAGTAGTTTCAAATACTTCTGATTTGAAAGAGAGAGTAACATATGTTGGGATAACATGATATTTCAAAACATGTTTACTGGTTCTTGTGACAAATGCATTTACATATTTGAAAGATTCGGAGCTGTTCTACATATGAAGAAAATACTTTAACAAGTTAATGTAAATGTGAGAGTTCTCCATTGATATATTCATTACCAGAGGACTAGTACCCTCTGACTTCTTCTCTATAAGATATTCATGATCTCATGGTAGATTATCTTGGTCTAAGTTTCTTTAAAAGATGGTATGAGGGTTGCTAGAGATATCCCTTTCTCATCCATTTTTATTTTAGTTACCAGCACATGCTTAGTAGACACCTACCCTTGTACCAGGCCTGAGAACACCGAAATGAAGAGGGCATGAAAGTGATAAGCCTCAGAGAACTTACAATACCAAGACAGGGACTTCTAGATAACTTTGTAATGCCACAGAAACTATAATAGAAAAGAGTAAAGGCATCCATGACCTTTTATTCCTTCAGGAATCTCTTTTTATTATACCAGTTAGGGACACATGCTCACATGCACCCTGAATATTGTGCTTCACCACATATGTTGTACATGGGCTCCTCATTAACCTGGATCATGAAAACGGCTTCTTTTAAAAAACTTGTTGCGTGGTATTTTTTTACAGCATGACCCAGGAAGATGATCCTTCCAGGATGGGGGTTTCTCAGTTCCTTGAACTCCTCTCTTCTAGTGATCTTGTCTCCATCCTATGTTACTCTCTGGGTCATTACTGACCTTGTCAATATCAAAAACCTCTTCTTAACTTCTCCACAGAGGATCTATCACTGCTCTGGAGTAGTGACTACTGGTTTTTCCTCCCTTTTCCAAATGGCAGTTTTGTATATTGTATATTAGAGGTATGTTTATGGCTGGGTGGGGTAGGGATTGCAGCCACTATATCTTTTTTCCTAAGGTCGATGCCCCACAAATACCGGCCTACACAGTGTACTCTAGGAGTGGGAGAAAAACACAATGGAGATACTTTTTTTTAAAACTTTGATGATGCAATAAATTGAAAGAGATAAGTGGTTAGGAGGAAAAGAAACCAGTGAAGGCAGATTAGTTATGTGGAGTGTGGGATTCGGGATGGATAAAGAAGACTTCACTGGAATCAGGTGAAAACATAAGAGAAAATACTGATATACGGGGATAATTCATGAAGTCCAACATTCGAAGAATAGTATTTTCAGTAGAGAATTGACAGAATGGAGAAATAATTAAAGAAAGTTAACCAGGCTAACTTACAAAGGATAAGAATCAAACTAGTATCAAATTTCCATAACCAACAGTGAATGTTAAAAGCAATGGTTTTTACCTTTAAAGTTTTAAAGAAATGCTATTTTCAACCTACACAGTCCAGCCAATATATCAGTTAATTGTGAAGCCAGGGTAGATTTACAGAACTCAAAAAGTTTACCTCCTGAGAACCCTTTACTTGTCTGTTAGTACACGAGGAGAGAGGAAAACATGAGACCAGTAAATAACTGATTCTATCCTAAGACAATGAGGAGCTGCCTGACCACTGCTCAGAAGAAAGAGAAAGTGGTTCATTAGTAAGAGGATAAGACAATAGAAGTTTCTGGAGGGAAAACAAGGCAAAGTCCTACTTTAGAGAACATACTGGAGACATCAGAAAAATGTAAGAATATTACATTTGCAAAGTACATAATGCAAAGGGTAGGGTGAAAAGAAACTAGAAATTCTAAGGGAAAATATTAATTATTAGAAAGAAAATATACTCATAACATGTTACTTGATATGGTGATTAAAGTACTTGCATGATTCCAAAATTGGAATGTCAATGATTTATTTTGACTAGCATATGCAAATAGAGAGGTATAGAGGTAAGTATAGAGCTCAGTATAAAGGTTATTTACCTTGTGAATGCAACAGTAAAACTATGTATGTCAGAGAGGAGAAGAACTTAGGAAGGGAAATCTGAAGGAGTAGAGGCAAACATAGAGGCGCTAACATCTTCATGCAAATAGAATGCTTAGAGATTCCGTGGATAGAACATAATTAGATGTTGAAGAATAGCACTTAAAGAATGGAGAGAGAACATGCAAGATCCATTTTGAGCATACAGTCAATAAGAATTAATAACTAAATGAATAGATGTAAGTGTCCCCAGCTGATGTTGCTCAGTTGGCTGGGTGTTATCCCATAAACCAAAGGGTCACATGTTTGATTCCCAGTCAGGGTACCTGCCTCGGTTGTGGGTTTGATCCCAGGCTGGGCTGCCTATAGAAGGCAACCGGTTGATGCTTCTCTCTCACATCAATATTTCCCTCCCTCTATTTCTCCCTTCCCTTCTCTCTAAAATCAAAAATTAAAATTAAATAACTAAATGAATGTAGATGTAAAGGGTGTGGGAGATGAATGAGAATAGAATATGGTTCCAAAGTTTTGTCCCTGAAAGAGGAAGACTGAAATCATTAAGTTCAATGGTCAGGCTCCTTGAGGACAGAAACCATCTGTTTTTGAACTTGTATATCAAGGAGCGAGGGTCATAGGGATTGTGTGTGTGTGTGTGCACGTGAGACAGAGAGAGAGGGAAAATGCTTGATTAACCAAATATGGTTAATCTTTCTCATGAAGGGAAGGGATAGGCCCAAGGTCGAAGTGAGGACATAACCTTAAAAAGAAGGAAAAAGAATAGAAGAGTCATAATTTATTAAGACTACAGTAAATTTAGAGCAGAGGAAGATTGATCAGATCAGACCCATGTTTCTCAATTTTGTCTGCAGTTATAATCACCGGGGCAGTATTTTGACTGAGATTAAAAAAAAAAAAAATCTGTTTGAGGTCATTTTCTTTATCTCTTTTTTCAGGACTTCTACCTTTTCAAGGAAAAGAAATTCTAATTTTTTTTATAACAACAGTCTCTGAAAATTACTCTTTCTTCAAGTCCATTCACTGTCACTCAAACATGGGAGCTTTCAAATTCTTTTTAAATATTTCAGCTCCCCTAGAAAACTACAAGCACCTTATCAGTCAGCAAGTCAGGACTGTAAGATATAGGAACACTCCACTGACCTGGGGAGGCAGATCCAGTGAAGCTTTTATCTTTAGTGGAAGCCTACTCCCTCTCTATGACAATGATTTGTGGACCTGCATTTCATACCCATCATCGGCAACAGGAGTGAACCTTGAAGTGGCACCAAATTAAAGAATGGCTGTCTCAGTGATTGCTTTGCTGCACTTAAAGAGTCAGTAGCAATTTGTAAGATCAACATAACCTTAACTAATTTCTTAATTTCAAAGATATGAAATCATATGAAAGCTATTTACAATGCACTGTGGTCAGAAACATAAGATTTAAATTACATAATTAAAGGACCCCTCAGTGCAGAAAACGTTTTATAGATTCATTTAATTGAAAGTAATGATGCCCCTGGTACAACTGAAAGAATTTGGATTAGGGTAAAGAGATCGAAGTCTGACTTATTCTACCTCTTTCTTCTCGGGATAGGCCTGTTTTCTTTGCTTCGCCTTTAAAATAACAATAGTGGATTTTTAATTAAATGAGATAGTGAACATTAAAGTACTTTGAAAAGTAGAAAGCTCCATTCTAAGTTTAATCAGTCTTGTCTATTAATGATAATTATTATTAATGAGCTAATTTGTGCAAGCCATACCTGAACATGCACTATCTCATGTAATCCTGATGGCAGGTCTAAGAGCAGGTTTTGTGGTTTTGCCTGTTTCACACATGACTGAGGGTTGGAGAGTGTTAGGAACCCAAGGTCTCAAGGGGGCTAAGTGCGTTAGTGCCACAGTGGTCTAAGTCCCTGCTCTTACCCATTTGCTGTGAGGATTTACAGGAGATTCAAAACAGGTGTTTCTTTTATCCTCCTCTCCAATCGTCTTTGTTATTAGTGTATTTTTTATTATTATTTTTTTAAAGATTGTATTTATTTATTTCCAGAGAGAGGGGAAAGGAGGAAGAGTGGGAGAGAAACATCAATGTGTGGTTGTCTCTCATGTGCCCCCTACTGGGGACCTGGGCCGCAACCCAGGCATGTGCCCTGACTGGGAATCAAACCAGTGACCCTTTGGTTCACAGGCTGGTGCTCAATCCACTGAACCACACCAGCCAGTGCTCTGTAGTGTATTTTTAGTGTTATTTATCAATTAGTGTAATTTTTCAGTGTTTATTATCTATATATGCACTCTATACATATACACATATATGTATATATATGCATATACATGTAATTGATACATATATTCATATATGTGTATATATACACACATATTTTCTATACATATGTACACATACACAGGGTGGCAAAAGTAGGTTTACAGCTGCAACTATATGAAACAGTTTATTCTTGTGTTAGTATTTATTTAATTATTGTGAACCTACTTTATAAATTATTGTAAGCCTACTTTTGCATATATATGAGGTCTGTACAGAAGGTAGCCAGCCATGTAATATGAAAAATACAGACATTTATTGAAGAAGATATGAGATACAAGAAACATTGTACATAGGACAATGACACTTCAGTCATCAAAGTAGGCACCTTGGGACTTCACACAGTTCTCCCAATTGCCATCAGCTGCCCCATCGTATTTTCCTGAGTCTCATCAATGGTTTGAAATTTCTTCTTTTTTTAAGGGTGATTTTAGTTTTGGCAAGAGCCAGAAGTTTCAGGGTGCCAAATATGAGTTTAGGGGGGCTGAGTCACCTGGGTGGTTTGATGTTTTGCCAAAAAACTTTGCATGAGACGTGATGCATGAGCAGGCACATTGTCAAATGATGAAGCTGTCAATCACCAGTTGCCCATTGTTACAGCCTTCTGAATCATCTGAATAGTTTCTGCAGAGGAATGTTCAAGCTGAGTACAAAATTTGATGAAGATTCATTGCTCTACTCACTCAGTCATTTTGACTGCAACAACCTCACAGTACACATGCTCATTCAATGGCATCTAATGCTCCCACTGACTAGTACAGTGAAGTCATCATTGTTCATGCATGCGCATTCTAGTCCAGCCTCCCTGGCTGGACTTTTTTCCATATAGGTCATATGTTTGTGTATGTGTATAGGTATATATATGTGTGTTTTATATATATACACATATATATTAAAATGTATATATGTAAACAGCAGTGACACAAAGATGCTGTACTTGTCCTCAAGTTACTCATAGTTGCATGGCAGAACCAATCAGGGGTGCAGATGAGTAAGAATATAGACAAATACGTGCTTTGATCAGGGCTGACTCCCTGTGACCTGCAGGACTCCGCACTAAGGGTCCCACACTTGGTTTAATGATTCGCTGTTGCCAGTTCGAAATTCTTGATAATTTTTTAATAAGACAACCCTCCTTTTCATCTGTCCCTCAGCTCTGCAAATTATGTAGCAGGTACTGATTTTGACAGAAATGCCAGTAGTATACTATGGGAGTGGGTGGGAGGCAGTTAGAAAATCTTAGAAGTTCTGCTTGGGCTTAGTCTTAAAGCATAAGTAGGAGTTAGCCAGGCAGAATAGCAGTTTAGGGCAGGGATACCCACCTTATTGCACACCCAAGACGAAGAGCCCTGAGTGGAGAAACTGGCTAGAGGAAAGGCGTTGCTTTATAGGAGAATGGGCTGGGGAGGGTGTGGGGGCCTAGGGAACGTATGAGGAGCCTGGAGATGGTGAGGGCCAAGGAAATACGGAGTACCTCTCCTGCACAGCCCACCTGGTAATGCTGAATATCAAACTGGCCAGCAAGCCTTTCCCTACAGAACCTCACTGGGTTCTAGGGCAGGAGATGTGATGGCAATATAGGGTTGCTGCTCAGATCCTGAGACACCAGTGTTAAAAATCTAGATTGGAGGGGAAAAGGATCCAGTTGCCTAAAGCCCCTGAATACAGTGTGTAGGAAAAATAGAGTGTGTAGGAAAGACACCAACTTTACCCTGAAGAGTAGGATTCCACTTTAAGACAAAGAAATAGAGCACTATGTAGCAGGTACTGAGTGATAATATTGGTTAACCATTTTTATAGTGTTTATGAAGGGTCAGACACTGTTCTAAATGTTTACTTGTACCCAACCATTTAATCTTCTGAGTTACCAAATGAGGTGAGCACTGTGGAAAATAACAATTTTTCTCCTTTCAAAGATGGAGGAAATCAAGGTACAGAGAGGTTAAATAACTTTCCCGACATCACACAGCAAGTTAATGATAGAGGGGCAATATGAACCGAAGAGTCTATCTCAAGTTTGTGCTTCTAGCTACTCCAGTACATTGAAACTATTATTCTTCCTAAAACCCATTAAGCACCTATGGCTCCTGATAAAGATACAGATTCTTAACATGGACTAGAAGTCCCGGTCTGGA